>CAEGAE010002547.1:0-58464 GCA_903067095.1 Girardinus metallicus
TGTAGGGTTTAATTTTGTTCTTTTGGTGAAGGGAGGAGGGCGGCTCATGCGGTAAAGGGCAGCTGTTTCTGCTCCTCCTTCCCCCCTCCTGCCCCCCCCCCCCCCCTCACACTCACAGAAACTTCAGCACTTGTAGTGGTGATTATAACACATTATGTGGTCCAGCAGATGAGAGCGACAGTAATGGAATACCTGATCAGGCGCGACTTGTCCTGAATATGTCATCTCTGTCTCCACCCCAGTCCCTTTGTGACAATGTTTGGACAGCTTCGGGAGACTTGGCTTAGTCAGCTACATCCCACATCATTCTTCACCTTTAGCCACCGCACACATCCACAGCTTAACTCGCCGGACTCAAGTGAAAATGTAGATTATACACCTCTACCCGAGTGTTGATGATTACAAAGACAAAATTGTAAAACCAAAGCCTCCCCAAAACTAGTGATGTCTCACCATCTAGAAATTTTAACTAAGCCTGTCACAATAAATAATTTATCAATTAATCGCTTGATAAATTAACATGAGCTCCGTGATTTTCATTCTGAAGGACAGTTTTGTTTACAGAGACTTCATAATGCATTTTATTTTTTGTTTTTGGTTGTCGGATTTTATTTTGGATTTTTAAAATATCTTCCAGTTCCAGTGTTGAGTGTTCTGTAAAAAATTTAAGTTTATTGACGTCTGAGAGGGCGAACTTGCATAACAATGCCATTATCAACATATTACTTGAAAATATTATTAAAACGACATGTGACCAGCGCTGTATGCTCGACGTATGTTTGTCTTAAAGTGACCTGTTAATCAAAGTTCCTAGAAATACGACATATCCATAACTTTTTTTTTTTTTTTTTTTTACATAGTTTTAATGCTGTTGCTTTACATATAAATATGGCAAGCTGATGTTTATAGTGAGAGTAATGGCAATAAAATCCTTCAGCCGGCACAGAAATTAATATCCAGGAGGTTTATGAGGTGGCAACAAACAGTCTGTGTACACTACTGCAATTGATTCCTAATTGGCTAAGTGTAGATTTGTGTAACCTTTGAGATATTACCACAGTTTTGTTTCATCTATTTAGTGGAAACTTCTTACCTTGTAGAATTAAATTAGTAAGAGCACCATGAACTATTCAGTACAATACCCATAAGGCTATTTTTGTTAGGGCTAAGATGTTTGAAAACGTAGTGATGTTTTCTAATATGGATAGTTTTTGGTAAACAGTGATTTTTTTTTTTTCCAATAGTGAAGCAGACTGGCATCAGCAGAGTGAGGTTGGGGTGTGAGCTGACCTCTGCTTAGGGACCTCTGCTGTGGGCGGGGCTCTGGTCAGGCGTATACATGCCAGCTAATCTGTATATAATTTGAAAGCACATCAACAGAATCAATTTTTATTGTTAATTTCATTGTTTTTTGCTACTTGCGTCTAGGAAAGGGGCCACATTTAATGTCTGTCTTTTAATACCATGTAGCATATTGCCAGTTTGACAACGATTTTTTTTCTGTTGTTGGATTTTTATCCAACAGTATGAGATGCGATGTGAATTTTACAGCGATTCTTACTGTAACTATTATGAGCTCATTAAGTGCTCACGCCACCTTAGTTGATTGTTATCAATCAATCAATCAATTAATCAATCAATAAATTAATCAATCAAAGCCTGAAATATGTTGGAAGTTGGAGTGTTTTGTCCCATTTCTGCCTCTCCATATTTAACCTAAATAAAGAAACAGAAAGTCAGATATTTTTGCTCGACTTGTCAACTCTAACAAATCTCCAGTCACATTAAAATACAAAAACATCTTTACGTAGATAACTTTTACTATATTTCCTCTAACATTTACATGTTTGGCTGAAAGAGATGTTGTCTTTTCTTTTCTGTCTCTTTTAAACTAAATTTTAATTGGGCTTAAAATAAACATTTAAGAAAAAAGAAAGGTTTAGAATCAAAAGGCGTAAAAGTAACTGCATGATACACGAATAAGATTTTTAATTGTAGAGAATTCTGAAAAAACATATTGTTTCCTTCCACTTCCTAATTATGTTCTACTTTTTGTTGGTCTATCTATGGCACAAAATCCCAATGAAACACAATTACGTTTTTAAGCCTGAAATTGAACAGTGTGTGGAAAATTTCAATGGGTATGAAAACTTTTGCAAGGCACCATAGGTGAAATACATCATTGCTCTTTTTAGACTGAGTTGTTTATAATGTGAACTCTATTTAAGGACAATTATATAAAACTCAGCTAAAGAAAAAGACAAAATGACCTCTGCATTACAGTCAGACAGGCCCGACCACTGTGTTTTTGGTGTAAAGTAAGACTGCAACACATTTTGACAAACTTACTTGTAAAAATAACCCCAGCCCTTAAGAAATGACCCAATATTTCTCCCCTACAGGGAAACAACCTCTCTGAAAGCTAATATTTCATGAAGTCTTGTTATCACAACATGCAGACACATACATTTTGCCAGCAGGTCAGTCTATCCGCAGAGCTGCAGTTTTGTGTGAAAGGCCCAGAGTGGGCGGGGCTCTGAGGCACACTGTGTCTCTGATACGGGTCCATGTCCCCAAATCACAGGACCCATCCGTCACCATCAGCGGCCACCTGGTCGTCTCTGCCAAGGACGGCAGCGGTGACTTTGCGTGTAGCCGGTTCTGTCAACGGTGTCCAAGCAAACTTATACTGGTGTGCTTCTGCCTGGTCTCGTGTGTTTTTCACTCTGGCACACACTGATCACTAATCAACCACCGTAATACCCCGAGTTAAGCCGCCGGCACTCCTTCGCTTAGTGGACCAGGAGATTTTTAATTAGCGCAGTGGGGGAGAATCAAACAGGGAATTCTGCACACACTTTGGTGAAAGTCGCAGTAAAACAGACTTTTTTGAGCTTTAATGTTATTTCCTCATCAAAAACATACCTGGAGAGTTGTTTTGATTCTTTCATGCATGTTTAAGAAATCCTTTAATCTCCCATGGCAACCATTCAGCTGTGAAAAATACTTGATTGGATTTAGCACCACCTTCAAGGTGCAACTCCTCCTCAGGTATACTGCATTCAATCTACTGAGCTTACTCCTCACTGACTAGCTCCTCCAGACTAGCCAGCAGTAATTAGTAAATGCCTGGTGGTACTGAGCATCAGCTGAGCTCATTATAGGAGCTACTTCTCAGTGAAACGCTGGTACAAACATTGTTAAAGGATTAATAGAGAAGCCATGTTGCGATGACTTCCTGAAGGCGGAGTTCGAGAAAGGGTAGGAGGTTTTAAAGAGATAGAGGCTCGATTTCAAGGCATTTAATCGGGCTTAAAATGTGACTTAAATATCTGTTAAGTCACATTTTATATAGATGTAGCACTTTTCCAACAACTGAAGGTAACATAGTTACTTGCTTATTCTATAAAATGGCACTATGTGGCTGGAAAACACACAGTTTAAACATCACAACGTGTCACTTAAATCAATACAGAATGACTTGCATGAGATGGGGATGTGTCTTCCTCTAGTTTAAGTTCATGTGTGTTATGAATTAACACACATGAACTTAAACTAGATGAATTCTTGCTGATTTTGTGGCAGGAGTATGTATGCTATGACAACAGAACAGGCGTTGGTGCTTTGGAAACATGCAGAGCTGTTTGTAGTTGGGGGGATGCTGCCTGCACACTGTGACTAAAACGACACTTAAAAACCAAGAGTTAGCAAGATTGCTATCCTGAAGTAATGAAACTGAACAAAAAGAAAAAAAATGTCAATTGTAGCAAAAATTCCCCCATTTTTTTTTTTTTTGCTGCTGGTTTGAAATCCAGACGGAAAACATAAATTACCGATTACTTTTGATAACCTCGTCTGTGTTTTCCGCCCCTCCGTGGTGCCGCTCTCTGCTGGTTGGCGCTGATAAATTGACTCTGCCTCCTCATCCTCCTCCTCCTCTTCCTCCGTAGTCGATATAGCTTTGATTAGCGAGCAGACTCACGCTCAGCAGTGGCAGATCCTGTGCTGGCTGCTTTTGATTTCACATGGGGCCCAGCGTGCGCTCATGTGACTGTGTGTCTGTGTTCATGGACAGGAGGAAGACGGCGAGGCGTAACAGAGACTACCGATTGGGCTGTTTGTTTCTGCTGGTCTCCAGGCTGGCAAATCGATGCTTGATAAATCCTGAATGTAGTGCCTGTCAGGCTTAAATTGTCTATTTGTCAAAGTCACAAGTCACATGAAACGCAAAGTGCGTGCATTTTATCTGTAAATGCTGCTCTATATATAGATCTCTATCTCTATATACATCCAAAGGAGGAGTAAACTTTGTGAATCGTAGCATAATCGTAGCATACTATGACTGAAAAAGTCTGATGCTTCATGTACTTCTCCTTTGATTTTGTCTCATCAGGCCATGTTCAGCTTGTGTATGGTGGAGAGCGAGGCAGATGAAGTAACCCTGCAAGGAGTCACCAGTGTTGGACTAAAGCATGCTTTAGATTTCGCCTACACCGGACAGGTGAGCTGCTACAATCGAACTACTCTGCACTAAAATGCACTTAAAAATGCTGTAGTTCTCCCTCCTGAATACGAACCATTAAAAAGCAAAGAAAAGTGTTTTTTTTTAACTTATTTTTACTAAAAACAATGTGCATGGTTTCCCAGTGATAATGTCATGTTGACCTTTCAACTTTTGCAGCAACTGTTACTACTACTTATCTAACCGGAACTGTCTCTCACCAGCTCCCTCTTTTGTTTAGCTTTTATTAATGCCTTCATTATTGGAAAGGCTGAATAGCTCTTAATTTAAAGCGCAGTGTAAGGGATTTGGTTCTCAGTCACGGCGTCTGAGAAGCTTGAAGTCACTGATTTCACCTTCAATGTTTAGGTATATTAAACTGTTGTAGAGATAAATGTGAAGCTGCCCTGTAGCTGAAGCTACAACGGTCATGCAACAGGATGAATATCCCCCCAAAAAGTAGTAGATCTACAAAAGTGATGACTGAAAACAAATGAATAAATGTATTATTGGCCCATGATGTCTAGATGTTAAGCCATATGTGTGGAGACTGCTACACTACTAATAAAAAGGTAGGAATATTTGGGTTTTGGGGTTAAATTTATGAAAAGGTAAATAGTTTATGATACAATGATATATTATATTTTAAAAGTAGGGCCTTTAAGTAGAAGCATTGTGATTTCCTAATATCAAACAGTGTATTGAAAGCCAACAACGGTGGTGAGTACACGGGTAACCGTGCTCCCATCAACATTACGCGCATTTTGAATTATCGCATTAGAAAAGGTTGATGGAAATGGCAAAATTTGAATACAGCTTCCTCGGTTTCACAATGAAAAAGTTTTTATGCTCACTGGAGGTGCTTTTTAGCTTTTCCGAAAAGAGCTAATTCGTTAAAGGATAGATGGAAACACATTTGCTAAATAAGTTACAATGTAGCGAATATTTACCTCACATGTCTGATGGGCTGTTTCCACTGTCAGCATGCATTAGATTTGCCTTTTTTTCGCTACGTCTCTGGACTGCGAGTAACGTCCCCGGTATTAGTACTAGTGTACAGCTCATAGTACTGTAAGGCAAACATCAGTTAACTGGATTTCTATCATAAAGTGTGACAAAATCCACAAACATCGACATCAAAAACATGGATACTTCAAGTTGTTCCTAATAAGGATGGTTTAGACTCAGCTCCTGAGTTTGAGTTTACATATTGAATAAGCACAGACATGAGATGTAAATACCTAAATTTCTGAATGAGTAAAGATCATGTCACTGTGCAATAAATCCTGGTGCACTAACTCCTGGAACTGAAACAGGGTTCTACTTTATTTTTATTCTCCCTTTGAGTAAATGGAGCCTTACAGCCCGGAAAGAAATTCTGACTTACCATTTGTGGTTGTTGACCAGCGTCACACATGTCACATAAATAATTCAAAACGTGGGTTTTGCAGATTACAGTTTTAATCTCAGCACCATAAGCTCCCACAGCAGGATTTAAAAGCCACGCAAAAGTGTATAAGGCCTGTCCATCCTTGGCAAGCGGCAGCCAAAAATACAGAAAAACACGCTTCGGACATAAAATGAACATTTAAGAAACAACGCAGCATTAGATTTTCATTGCGAATCTTCAAGACAGTTTTTTGAGAGACTTTAGCATCTGTCCTTGCTTTCTTACTCTCTCACCGGGAATTGTTAGCGGTGTAATTGTTTGTCCTGACCTTTTCTTCACTATGACTGAGCCTCCAGCCACCAGCAACCAGCGCTGTGGCTTATTTTGTATCCTGAAAAGCTGTGAACTTATTAAATACTCCTAATTTTTCCCGCGAAAATGAGCAAAAGAGTGTGCCAGTAAGTAGGTCAACTGCAGGCTCGCAAGCCTCCCCGTTTTGTTTGGCTCTGCTCCTCTCTGCCTTAAGGAGATGATAGTGCATGAGACGTTTTCTCACGTTGTAAGTGGCAACCTACTAAAAAAATCCTTGAGAGTGAGGGTGCGGACAAGCCGTACACAGGATGCCGAACTGAAATCCAGAATATTCAAGCCCTTGCTTTATCTTCTTCTCCAGGTGAAAGTTCACAACTGGCGAGTACAACACACGCCGAATTACACAAGAGCTCCATAGACTCCCACACTAAAGTAGGCACAATGTTACAAAACTGACTTCTGCTGAGCGAGGCTGAAGTTTTCTAACCATACTGGGCGGCTGGAGTGAGGAGCATGCCAGCAGGACATGAAGAACATTCACTTACAGCCACTTGGAGTCATTACTGACACAGTGGTGCAGGTGTTAGCACTGTTGCCTTCAGGCGAAAAGGCGCTTGGTTTGAATCCCAGCGGAGTTTTTTTTCCCCTCAGGTCGAGTCTTCAGCAGCTGCGTTTCTTCATTTTCTATTTCCCCATACTTCCTGTCCCTCTTGAGTTTTTTCCCCTCTGTGTTTTAGTTTTTTATAATTTTTTAGTTACCAAGCACCTTTTTGGTTTAATCTCTACCTGCCTCACTACATTGCAGTCCCCACTACTAACAGCAGGGTGCGTCTCAAAGGCTGCACTAGGTCCAGTCAGACGTTTTGCACAGCTCAGTGGTCGCCAAGGGAGATTAAATGATTTCTCAAACATGCATTGAAGAATCAAATCAGCACTCCGGGTATGTTTTTGATGAGGTAATAACATTCTAACATGATGTGAAGCTCGAAAAAGTCGATTTTACATAATACTTCCCCTTTAAGTCATGAAGGGTAAGAGACAAAAAATATTGTGTTGACTTCCTTCCACATAAATAGTGTCGCCAACAGCGACGATGAAAGTGAGCTCAGAAAGTTAGAGGCAGAATATATTACTATAAATCTGACTCTAAAAGACAAAAAAAAAACTTTTATTTTGCACTTTGCTCTGGTTGTTTGCTTCATAAATAAAACGGAAAAGGAAACTGGTCAAATTTTCTGTACCTCACCTTTTTTTTGTACTCCCCTTTAAGAAAAAATACAAAAGCTTAAAAAAAATAATTACAAGATTTTCATCTAGATTTTTTTGGTTCACTGAGTATAACTTCTAAAGTCTTGAGAATCAAAAAACTTACTCCTCAAAAATGAGTCCTCAAAAGACAACAAGAAACAACAAAAACAAAAACCCAAGGCGAGTTGGTTTCTGTAGACCAACTCTCATTTCCCTGCTCCTTCATCATGATGCTGCCAGCACCGAACTTACTGGGTTCAGTGTTTTTGTATTGAGGCTCAAAAGAACAAATGTGGGATCGTCTGACCACAGCTCTTTCTCCAGCTGCCTGGACGTTCTCCAAACATCTAGCAGCCACTCCTGCTTTCTCCTAACAGGAAGCATTTAGTTTCATGTTTCTGTTGAAGAAAAAAAAAAACCCTACCTGTCTCCAGCTCGTCTTCCTAAATCAGGACTTTTCACGAGAATACCAATTATGACCGGTGATTAGTGCATTTCTGTTCTCTCTCTGAATCGGTGCACGGGCTGCCGTTTAAGCGGAGCGAATGACCTCTTTTTATTGCCGTCATGTCTGAATACGTTAGCTTCTGAAGCTCATAGATGGTGCGTGTGGTTAACTGGCCTGCAGCCCAGCCCTGCCAGGAAGCCATGCTGTGATGAATGGAAATGTGCAGATGCAGCTAATTGCAAGCAGAGGGAAAATGATACGGCTATGAGAAAAGCTTTGTGGGATTTCTTTTCCCCCTTTGGATGCACTTATATCTATAGAGACACTTTAAACAAGTATTTTAATGAATTTGTGGGCTTTAAGTGAGTATTAAAGTGGTTAAATAGTGTGATATGAAGCAAAAACTGACTTTGCACATTACTTGGACAACATGCAGAGGAGGGGAGAAAGAACATTTGTTCTCAGATCAGTTTTTTTCCCCCTCTGCCTCAGGATGAATAAATAATGATCGGGATTCAGGAAAAACACGATAGCCAAGAGCGCCGCTAAATAACGCTTACCTGTCTACTGTGTCAGCAACATTGAAAAACACGATGATGAAGTAATTTTTCTCGTTTCCACCCCTGACGCAGTCACAGTTAGGCTGCTATGTAGGGCAGCGTTGCTCAATGGATTATCAAAGATTTCCTCTCGGTTTAGAAAAACCATCGTAGATTAGTCCTCTGTGTGTGACAGGTTTATTGGGTGGTTGAAGGAACGTTAAATTTGTCGGCCCTTGTTGTCCCAACAGCACTACCTGGCTCTGCCCTCAGAAGCTAATGAGCATGACTTGGCGGATTTATGGAGTGTTATGCCAGGAAAGAGAGAGTGGCATGGCAGAAGCTGAGGCAGACTTTCATCAGATTGGCCTAGCTTAGCTTCTAGTCATTCAGCTCAAACGGGAAGCAAAGTCAGCATTAGTTTGATGGATAGCTTAACTTGAATCATGCCTTGACTTTATAAATAAATAATAAATTAGAGCAAATAGCTACAAGGTGAGTGTCTGAGTGTCTGAAAATCTAATGACTTTTTTTTTTTTTTTTTTTTTTTTGGGTCCAGATTCTGTTGGAGCCGACTGTTATCCAGGACGTCCTGTCTGCGGGCAGCCACCTTCAGCTGCTGGAGCTCCTCAGCCTCTGCTCAAACTACCTCATCCAGGTACACACACGCACACGCACCCCCCCACACACACACACACACACACGTCACATCTTTCCACGTTAATGGAGATTTGGCGATGACTTCTATTCATGTTTAATTCTTTTCTATAGCCTAACCTTGACCCTAAGCCTAACCCTTAGCAGTACATGCCTAATCGAACTTTGCACATTTTTTTTCAAACAATGACTAGTTTATCCATGGTTATTTTAGTTGAAATGTCACATAAATGTTTATGTATTTATATTAAATACAAAGCCGGTTAACATCACTATCCCAGAACCCTAAAACAGGACTTCAACTTCAGGAGTCTGAAGGACCAGCAGTAGGTCCTCGCAATGTCTGTGTTTTTTTTAATGGGCCTTACAAGGTGGGAAATGCTAAAACACACACCTCATTACAATTTTCCATTCTCTGACCCCAGCGCTAAATCTGGCCTTACATATTAATAGCTCATGCATAACCACACCCTTAACTCCTTAACCTGAGCTCAGTTGACTTTTTTTTGTGCTAAACCTTTAACGTGGATCCCAGAAATGACACCCTTCCTGATGAGGGCTGGGATTTGGTGCCATGAGGACTACTAATCCTGAATAAATCCTTTTGGTAGCCATGACAAGGACCCATACGTCATGTGCAACTGTCCTCTGGCCTGGACTGTAAGCATTATAGTACGATCAAACCGCTGATGAACTGTCTTCATACTAGATGGTTTTGCAATTTCTGTACCTTTATGGTTGTTATCCTGTCATGTTTAATAAAGGCTAACAAATATTCCCATTTCATATGGCCTTGTCTTGCTATTTTAGTAGTTTTTTGCTTACTGTTTTTTATTTTTTTGGCATTGCTGATTTTTAGAATTCTCTGTAACGTTTTTCAAAATCAGTAGTTTACACCAAGATTACTACACTTTTAAACACTTTTGGAAGGGACCAGATGTCGATGTCATGGTTTTGTAAGCTTCTCGTTTGATAATTCACAACATTTGAATCAGTCGATGGATGTATTTTAGCTTGACCACACTGGAAAAATCGATCTGTCAGGAAGAATATTGTACGCCTAAACAGGTCTTGTCCTTTCTTGGGTGTAACTTCCAGATGCTTCAAATAATTATGGATATATGGGAATGTGAGGATGGAACCTGGTTCAGTGTCAGATAGCCATATGGGTGCGTTTCATGGCAAAAGCACAAACATCTTGTGAAGATATTGTGTGGCGACGTTAAAAGCCAGTTTACTGACCTCTGAATTTGCAGCCAACCACTTCTACAGTTAAAAACAAAGGTTCAGGTTGCGTCAGATCAAATGGTCGTTTATAGAGGATTTTACAACATATTGTAATGCATGTTGTAAAATATGTACCCTCTGTATAAACGGAAATGTTATTTCATCTTGACAGTTGTGCTGAAATTCCCAAATACAGGCAAAAAATATTTAGCGAGTTGGTGTTTTTGAATGAATTAGTTTGTTTGTGTTTATGTTTTGGTTATGGCAAGATATCAGTCATAGCTCTAACGTGCCATCTGGTGGTTGTAAGCCGTCATTACAGGAAAAGCGTGTTTGACTTGCTAACGGAGTGACTCTTTTCCTTTAACAAAATGCTGGGTTTAATATAAGCAATTGCTAATAAACTTTTAAACATGTAGATATTAAAATATTGCTGAAGAGACTGATTTATCTGAAGAACCTATTCCACATTTACTACAACCTGCCTAGATATTATTTTTCATAAAGTAGTTCAACAATTCTTTGTGTTTTATGGCAGTTTTACTAACATAAAGATCTTCTGCGGATACTACAGCCACTCTCAAATGATGTTCAGTAGTTTTTATTAGTATTGGTTTATACTAAAAGTAAATAAATTGGTTAATTAAAATAAAAAAAATCTGAGATGTGACATCTTTTTGTATCGCCTCAGTGTCATGCGACATTGTTCTAATCACCGATTCATCTTTTTTTCCAAGTCAAACTAAGGCTAAATTGATAGAATAGGTGATAATTTGCATTTATTATATTAAAATGTCCAGTTCAGCAAAACTTAAACCAGCATTTAACACCTAAAAATAAAAGTTTCAATGGATTCATGAGAACCTTTCTCAGTCTGTGGATGATTGGATGTAATCGAGCTTAAGCAACGAATCCTGAATCTGCCTTGGCAAGATGATGATGTTGGCAGATTAATAAATAAAACAGGAAAACGACTAACTGAGGAAAGGAAGTATATTTCCACAGTAACCTATGATGTGAAGTGTATGTTCAGTAAAAGAACAGGGCAGATGGCCTGTCCTACAATAATTCAACTCTAATTTTAATTACATACAGTAATCTCCTCTAATTTATTCTACTTTCCCGGTCGGATCAATCCAAAAAGATTTGTTGATGAAGTTGTTTTCCTGGAGAATAATCGCTGCTGTTCCAAATCAGAAACAAGGCGTCCCTTTTTTGGCCAGCAGGGGGCTCCCAAGAGCGCTTTGCTTCTCACAGAATATACCCAGCTCTCAAAACTTCAAATTTGTTGTTGCATTGCATTTATTAATAAAAGCGTTACTTCAAGGTTAATAAATAGGAAACGTAAAATTCTTTCAAATTTAAAATATGAATTTATTTATGACTTTAAACAACTGACAAGTCTAAATATTATGATGTAAACAGAAAAAAAATTTTCATGAATTTTAGATGCAAAATTCATGAACATGAATTTTCCGGAGTTTTCTGTAAAATGGACAGTCTTTACTTTGCATATACTTTACAACCTTCAGAATATCACGCCATGGTCAGTTTGTATGTATGTCTTGTTTACTTTGCGGTAAAACAAAGCTTCTACAAACGTTTAAATACATTTTTAAATCAAAACTTTCACAGTCTATCATAAAAGCCATCTACATCACACTTTGTGTTTGAAGGCAGACCCATATTTGATGTAAATGGATTTTCATGGACACTTACAGACACCCAGAAGGTGGCAGTGTTGCCTCATTTTCTCTTATCCACTTTCCCCCCCCAGCTGCCTTCATCTGAAATGTTGTCATGCCATTACAGTGAACACAAAGCGTACAGTATTTTTAAGCCGTGCATCCTTTAGCCTCTCCCTGATCCTCCTGCAGGAGCTGAGCGGCGTGAACTACCTGGAGCTGTACCGCGTGGCCGACCTCTTCCATCTACCCGCCCTGGAGGAGGCCGTGGTGGGCTTCCTGGTGGAGCATCTGTCTGAGCTGAGGCAGAACCGACAGGACGAGGCCCTGCAGCTGCCCTACCGCCTCCTCAGGGAGGTGCTGAAAAGTGATCGCCTCACCTCCCTGAGCGAGGAGGAGATATGGAAGGTAGTGTTTCAGTAAGGGTAGACAGCCGTTTCACACTCATGTTACTGTCCGAATTGTCTCTCACAAATACAGCAGTGTCCTGAAAGTTTTTATGGATTCCCAGGGGTATCCAACCCTTACGACCTACGGAGCCACTTTGCTCTCAGGACAGCCAAATAAAACTTGCATAGAGCCACAAATGTCACGGGACTTTTTAAAAAATTGGATAGCTTCTTAGACAAATCTCTTCTTTAGGAAATTTCTTGTCATTTTTAAATAATGTATTTGTATTTTCAGGCTTTAAAATAAGGATATATATAAAAGAAGATAGATAGGTCCAACCAGGCATTTTTTACAGCTGAATGGTTGATGTGGAGATTAAAGGATTTCTCAAACATGCATAAAAGAATCAAATCAACACTCCTGGTATGTTTTTGATTAGGGAACATTAGGGAATGTATTAGGGAATACTGCCTCCTTGAGGCAGCATTATGGTGGAAAAAGCCACTTGCGGCTCCACTGCTGCAGGTTGCAGATCCCTGCTGCAGGTTGAGGACCAACACAAGGTACCAGGTCACTGTCTTCTAACATCTGATGAAGACAGTCATCCCCACAACATGATGCTACCACCACCAGCTTTCACATTGGGAATGTGCGATATTAGCTGTCTGCCAAACACAGCGTTTTGAATGGAAACCAAAGTTTTAGTTTTGGTCTCGTCTATTCTGAGCACTTTCTTCCACATGTTTGCTCTGTCCTCTACTTGGAATATGACAAACCTTAAACTGGATTTTATATGCATTTCTTCCAGGAATAGATTTCTGACAAAGAAACGTATTTAATGCACAAGAAATAGTTGCCAGGTTAACAGATTCTAATTACCTGAGCTGTGAATCTGCGGATCCTTTTAGTAGTTCTTCTGTATGTTTTCATGCAATACCTTCATAGATCCTGTACAGCAGACGGTCACTAAGGCTGCAAGGTTTTTAGAAGTCATTTCATGACTTGTTTTATAGCTCCAAACAAACTTGCGTCACAAAATTATTACTTTTTCCACTGTAAATGTCAGATTGTTCACTTTGTTCTAAAATATGAAAATAGAAATAAATATAAACTTAACTACCTCTGCTCTCAAAATAGCATGTTATTTGTTTCTTTGTAACTCCAAACAAATGATATTTTCTGGTTTGAATGAGTAATCAAACTCTTATGCGGACCTAAAAAGCAAACTCTGGTCCACCTAAAAATCTAGACCTCTATTTGGTTGACGTGAACTCTTGCGTGGTTCAAATGTATATGTGAACCCCAAGCAGAGCGGATAATGCTCCAAAAGCAAGAAGTGGACTATAGCGCAGGGCATTCTGGACGAATGCCAAAAGAAGCGCGCGAGACTAGCACTACCTGGAGAAATGGCTCCTGCAATGGGAAAGACAAAAGAGAAATCCTACAACAGCTAAAACCCGACACCACTCCATTTTTGTTTACGTTTCATGAAGAAGAAAGTTGCAATCAGTGTCTGCTGAGGTTTTTGTGTCTCTCCCTTCGGTGGTTCTTAGCAGCGCCACCACAGGCGAGGGTGGGAAACAGGTTTTTCAAAGAGCTTGGTTCACGTGACTCAGTGCAGTACAAAAGCGAACATGTAACAAATGTTGCAGTTTTGTTTCTCCAGGACAGCCCAGTCTACTGGACTACCAGCTGTGAAAACACTAAATTGTATGCCAGGGTTAAATTCTAAAATGTGTCACTCTTTTCTGATTTTTAGTTGGATAACATTTTGCATAAAATACATTCAGGCTTCTGGTTGCAATGTGAGGAAAAATGCAGGAAAGTCACAGAATACTTTTGCAAGGCAGGAAAGCAGAGGATTAAAAGTAATCAGAGAGACTTGTTGAACCCTGCCTTTCTCTTCTGAAGCATTGATATTGATGAGGGCACGCCGTAGTGAGCGGCGTGTCTGAATTTGCGTGCACAGGTGCAGGCAGACTGTCAGTCCGCATAAACCGGAGTGTGTGCGTGATGAACTGGATTGTGGAGTAAGATGGCGGTGCAGGATGGGGACTTGCCATTTTGACTGTTCATTTGCACCAATCAGCCCCCACACCACCTCCTCTGCCCCACCTTCGTTCTTTCTCTCCCTCTCTTCTCTGATTAGGCCCACCGCGGCTCCATCAGGGCCCCCAATCCCCCAGCTGTCACTCGGCCGCCCGTCTGATTGAAAACAATCAGGCCTCTGATGGCACAATTACCCTGACCCTTTAGCCAGCCGCTGCTGCCATAATCAGCCTCTGATTAGGCTGCTTTGGGCCTCCTTCACTTCGCTCAGAAGGTTAATTTGGGCATCAGACGGGAGGAGAACGGCAAGCGCCGTCCGAAAGGGTGGGTGCCAGAGACGGTGAGGTTGGACAGGGTTTGGCATGCGGGGGTACGTGCCAGTACCGGACCGATAACACCTCAGCCGTCAATCATCGTCACTCAGAGTTTTCTCTTACGCCGTGGAAATCGCATTTTCTCCACCTTTTGTATTTTTTTCCCCCTCTCTCTCTTTTTTTTTGCCATCCTTTGCTCTATGTTTCCGTAGCGTCCCCCTCCTCATCTTTCACACCCTCCACACACACACACCCACACACTCTTTCTGTCTCTCTTTTGCACTTTCTGTGCATAGAGAGGAAGGAGGGAGTTGATTTATTCTGTGCCCTGAGGAAGTTGTGTGATGCAGCGTGACCTTCACAGTCAGCTGCTGCGGCGCGCTCACGCTTGCACACTGTCACTTCACGGAGATGAGGAGGAGGAGAGAGGCGGAGTGTGTGTGTGTGTGTGTGTGTGTGTTGGGGGGGAAGGGGTGGAGCGACAACTGGGGAAGAGGAGGAAGAGAGATGCAGGAGAGTGACAGAGATGCCACAGAAAGACAGACAGAGGCCTTTACATGTCGCATATTTGCACCTTTAAAGTAAATCGAGGCGTTTTTGTTTAATCATCACACATCAGATCTCGTGCCAGAACTCCAGATGTGTTATTATTGGGTCTTTTCCAGATTTATCCGTGATCATTTTTATTTCCCATACCCATTTCTCATCCCTCAAAAAAAAAAAAAACATCACTGCCCTTTTTTTCCTCTCTAATAAGTTCCCAGGTTCCGCACGGGTGGTGCTAAGGCCCACTTTGTTTTCCTAATAATGGTATCAGTAATCTCCAGTCGGCTCGGCCCACACTCACAGCTAAAGAACCTTCCACCACTCAGCAGGTTCAATTAAAGCCCTTCCCGCCTGCTTCCCAGTTCACCTGCGTTAAACAAAGCAGGGCCGCCCGTGGATATTTACAGTCTGCATATTGAATGCTGCTGATTAATAAATGCTTGTGTGTTGGCAGCTATGGCTGCAGCGCCGGCTCGCCGCAGTCCATCAGCTTCTTGAAGAAAACAAAACAAAACAAAAAAAAAAAAAGATCTGATTAACAGCCCTTGAGACATTTCTTTTCCGTTGCTTCTTGCTTGGTTTCCTTTACCTCCTTTTCATAATTCTGTCCTCCTTCAGTAACCTCTCGTCTTTCCTTCTCTTTCCTTTTTAATGAAGAAAACAGGGAAGTCCAGAAAGCTATTCGTTTGAAATATTAAAATAAGCAGTGAATAAGTACATTAGCCAAACAATGAACGATGTATACCACAATCTAATACTTTGGTTAATGTTTAGTTGCAGAATTCAAAAAGGTCAAAGTGCGAAAAAACTAAAACTACGACTACAACTTATAAAAACTAAATGGAAACTACGCAAAATTTACTAAGAACTAATGAAAACTTTCAACCAGACTGAAAACTAATTAAAGCTAAGCGAATTAGAGTCATATTTCATATTTAGTATTTTTATAACAACTGAAGGTAACATAGTTAAGTGACTGCACTGTAAAATTGCACTATGTACCTAGACAAAAAGCCAATGAAATAAAACTGTAATAAAAAACCTAAAACTATTATAACCTTGGTTTGAAACTTTAATTTAAATGCAGTCCTTTACCTTAATTCTGCGATTTCCATGAGGCTGCCAATGTTTCCAGATCTGGCATCTTCTTGGCATGAATTCTGATCTGGTTCTCCTGCCTCTCTGTTCCAGTTGCTCGTTCTCTGGCTGGAACACGACTACCGCTACCAGTACGCCGAGGATCTCCTGCAGCACGTCCGCTACGGCCTGATGGACGTCCCCGCACTGCACCACCTCGCCAACAGCCACCCCCTGGTTCAGTCCTGCCCCACTGCCGCCGCCCTGGTGGACGAAGCCCTGGACTACCACCACGCCACCTTCGCTCAGCCCCTGCGCCAGTCGTCCAGCACCAGACCTCGTTTCCAGTCGCTCACCCTTTACATAGCAGGGGGCAGAAAGCGGGAGGTGAGCAGAGTCAGGGAGCTGCGCTACTTCAACCCGTCGGCGCAGGAGCACGTGCGGGTGGGAGGGGGGTCCAACTGGAGTGAACTGGCACCCATGCCCACCGGGCGCAGCCATCACTGCATCGCCGTGATGGGGGACTTCCTGTTCGTGGTGGGCGGCGAGGTGGAGCACGCCACGGGCAGGACGTGTGCCGTGAGGACCGCGTGTAGGTACGATCCCAGGGGCAACCGGTGGATCGAGATCGCCCCGATGAAGGCGTGTAGGGAACACTTTGTCCTGGGGGCTCTGGGTCAGTACCTGTATGCCGTGGGCGGCAGGAACGAGCTGAGGCAGGTGCTACCCTCGGTGGAACGCTACTGTCCAAAGAGGAACAAATGGATGTTCGTCCAGCCCTTCGACCGCTCACTGTCCTGCCATGCGGGGTGTGTGGCCGATGATCTGCTCTGGGTCTCAGGTACACAGTGATAGGGAAAGGAAGAAATACAGTACTCTCTAATATGAACAACCATTACCTCAGGTGTAAATGTAGTTGTTGCCCGGAAATATTTTCACTCCCGTTAAAGGGGCAGTATTATGAAAAATCTACTTTTCTGAGCTTCACATTATGTCATAATACTACCAAAACAATACTAGGAGTGTTGCCTTGATTCTTTCATTCATGTTTGAGAAATGATTTAATCTTTCGTGACAATTGAGCTGTGCAAATGTACCTGGAAAATACATAATACTGTCCCTTTAAACCTTTTATATGATTGTGCAACACAAAAGACGCTATATTGGAGAAGTTGAAGGACAATGACATGTGGTTTTCATAAATAATTCACTAATATTTAAGTCTTGTCGAGTTTATTTTTTGTATAGTACATTTCAGCAACAAGGCATCTCAACCTGAATGAAGTTGCTGAGATGAATGGCACCATGGTGTGTATGAAACGTTGCAACCATTTTGTACCCAAAACACCTAAAACCACAAAAATCCAAACTCACAAAGGCATCCATGAAAATTTAAATTCAAAATATTTGCATTTATTTGTGTTGCTCTAACAAGTATAATCCAAAGAAAACACAATTGGGTTGTCTCGAAGAGTACGAATGCTGTTTGCAAAGCTCTGTAGCTCTGAATGATCACACGTAGACACACTTTGGACTTTCAGACTTCTGCAAGCATACTTCTCCTATTATTAAAAATCAAGTTCAGCATGTTGCACTTCTGCATTGCAGGCGGAGTTACAAACACGGCACAGTACCAGAATCGGCTCATGGTGTACGACCCGGAGCAGGTGAGTATCAGACAGCTAAATCAGGCACTTAGAAATATTTAACAAAAAGGGATGGAATCTAGAACGTCACTTAATTTCCCTTTTGGGTCAATACGGTTTTTCTGAATAGTTCACATATATTTGTTTTGCTGTTGAATAAAAATGATGTGAACTGTACTGTATTGACCTCAGTACATTATAACTGCATTTTATTAGTACAATAATGCTTCACGGGGTTAACACAGAATACATAAAACCATAAATGATTGTGTTGTGTCTTGTCAATGATGATATATTTTAAACTATTTTTTTTTTATAATGAAAATAAATTATCATGCATTAAATTCTGCTTTATACTAGCTGGTAAAATATTAAGACACAAAAAATCTTAGCAATAAAAAAAAAAATCAATATTTAACAAAATCAAACCCACAGAACACCCTTACCCCGCCGTTCCCCCACTCAGCTCCTCCAGACTAGCAGCAGCAGCCATTAGCAAACACTGAGAATCTGCAGAACTCCTAAGAACAGTTGCGATGACGGGTTGAAGGGGCGTCGGAACAGGTAGGAAGTTCTTAAAGGGACAGAGGCCCAATTGCAAGGCGTCAGATTGCTTTGACGTTGTCGATATATGCAGCACTCTCTTAACTGAAGGTGACATTGTTACTTGACTGTGCTATAAAAAGAGACTATGGATATGTAAGATTCAGACGCTCAAATTGAAATTTCCTACAAGGTCAATGGGGATAAGACTGAGTGTAACTCAACGTGATCCAGCTGTGAATAGATCTACTGCTTCCATCATCAGACCTGACTGTTTGTCTGATGGGTTAGTATTTATAGACCTAAACAAAAACCCCACAGAATATATCCAACTCATATTCTCTTGTCCACGTTTCAAAACTACCTCAAACAGCTCAACACGTTGGGTTGTAAAGAGCAGCGATTCTGTTTGTGCAGCTTTGAAGAGGCCCGGATTGTGTGCGTGCGTGTGCGTGCGTGTGTGTGTAGCACAGAGGCATGCCGTGTGTATCCGCGAAAAGGTGCACATCCATATGGGTCTGCGTTTCCGCTTCCAAGCGAGGGAATGAAGAAGCGAGAGGTAGAAAAAGGGAGAGAGTCTCATTTGTATTCACCACGAATCTACATTCACCTGCCAGAGCAACAGCAACCCCCCACCCACTCTACCCTCAACAGATGGCCACCCGTCAGCTCCCAGCAGACACACACACACACACACACACACTCTCTCTCTCTCAATCAAGTACGCACACACACGCACTGGCACAAAATAAGCTTCCCCACACTTAGTGAGATGAGCAGGGATCCTTGGTGTAAAATGGAGTGGATGAAACATATGATTAGAAATAGGGAGGGAAGTCATTAGTACAAAGCAGAGCTCCAGTGTCACGTTATTTATCTAGCACTGAGCATACATCAATTACCCATGCATGGATATGCTTAAATATTAATCTCCTCATTCGTCCTCGTTCCCTCTCCCACCTTCCTCCCTCTGTTCGCCGCCCGTCAGGATCAGTGGCTGGCCCGCAGTCCCATGCTGCAGCGGCGCGTGTACCACGTCATGGCGGCCGTGAGGAGGCGGCTCTACGTGCTCGGCGGCAACGACCTGGATTACAACAACGACCGCATCCTGGTGCGTCACATCGACTCCTACAGCATGGACCTGGACCAGTGGACCCGCTGCTCCTTCAGCCTCCTCACAGGTGGGCGAGGGCGCCGTCGCCGTGGGCGGGGAGGCCGTGCCCACGCAGCGATAATTACCGAGCTGACAGTAAACAGGCTATCGAACCGCACGAGCGGCGGCTGTTTGTGCGCAAACGGAAGCGGTGTGAAGCGCCGCAGAGTTTGACGTTAACGTCGCGGCTTCCTCAACCCGAGTTCAGTTGGACCGTCGAAATTATGTAATGAAGAGTCAAAGCAGTTATCGGTGTTTACTTGTGTCCTTTAGATGGATAAGTTAAAGTTTTAGTTAAAAATACCAGAAACAGTAACATGTAACGTCACCTTTTCCTCTGGGTTCTCCCAGTGGCACCACTAAGAGGGGGACCAGGTGTGGCCACGGCCCCCCTGTTGGAAAATGTTGGCTCACCTCACCGTCCCCTTAATGAGTAAAAGCAACATTTTAAATCAGGTTTTTACAATGACTTTTCTTCAACATTAAAACGACTAAAGATCTGAAACAATTAAGTGTGACAATAAGCAAAGACATAAAATCAATAAGGAGGGAAACTAATTTTTTCCTGGTTTGTTTTATTATCTTTGACAGAATATTAGGGCCATACTAAGAAAAAAACATCAGATAAAATTATGAGAATATTGTCATGATATTGCAAGAATAGTCATATTATTACAAGAAGAAATTGTACGAGAAATAAGTCATAATATTACGAGAAGTCGTATGAGAATGTCGAAATAATATTAGAACAAAGTCACAATATTTTGAGAATAAAGTCATCATGTTACGAGAATAAGGTCATATTACCAGAATAATGTTGTATGAGAATGTCAAAACAATCCAAAAAACTATACTAATATTAGCATACCATTGTAATGTGACTTCATTCTTATAATTACTTTTTTTTTTTTCTTAGCATGGCCCTAATACTCCGTTGCAATAATCTGTTCCTTCTAGCCTCTCTCTCTCTCTCTCTCTCTCAAAAAAATAAAAAATAAATTCAGGTCACAGGAAATAGAACCAAATCTCAGTCTGACTTAAACTTTCCTCTCCTCTTTTTGCTCTGAGGGAAAAATGGAGCAATCTTGAGAACCTTCATGTCTGTCGTCCTCAGGTCAAAACGAGTCTGGAGTGGCCGTCCATGACGACAGGATTTATGTGGTAGGAGGGTACTCCATTTGGACCAACGAGCCTTTGGCGTGCATCCAGGTGAGAGCTGTGACTGCTGAACGCGACTTCAGCCGCAGCGTTTACTTTTAGAAACGTGTGGCTCACTAAACGCACAATCTGACTGATTGTCTACATACTGCATTCAATGACTGGCTGCAACACAGAGAGAGGTTGTTTTTTTTTATCTGGGTCTAAATTTAAGCTGTGCATTTTTAAGCCGTCCTAACAGCAGTCAGAGCGCCGGTGTGAAGAGCTGCTCTCCACTTTTATATCTTGCAGGAGTTGCTGCTAATCCGTATAAACTCCATCAATAGTCTGGGCCAAAGTGTCGACCGCCGTGAGTCGGAAGCTGAAATGTCTGCAAAGAAACTAGGACAGAGCAAATACAAAAATTAAGTAAAAACTACATGATAAAACACTATTTCATAAAAAAAACCCCTCAAAACATCACATAACATTTATCTTTTTGTGGACATATTTACCTGTTTGAAATTGAAAGCCTCATAAATCCTGACATAAAACCATTCACATTCATTTCTAACATTTATTTATCTACAACAGCCCAGAAACATGACTGGATGAAACGACACACATCCAGGAAAGCTGCTAAATTAAAAACTTTCACTTAAGATCAACAGTTATTATAATAATAAATCTGCAGTCAGCTGCAGTTTGTTTGCTTCTCTTCACTGGAGCAAACCGGAAACACTTTAAGCACGACGATAAATTGTAGCGTTAATTTTGTGATTAAATATAATATTGTTTTCTGAGACCGTGTTTGTAATGCCATAGTAATGCTAGCTTACATTCTCAAGGATCAATAACTTTGTTTAAATAAATAAATAAAAAAAACACTAGAATTGGAAGATATTTAAAATATCCAAAACAAAAACGACAAACAAAACCATAAATAAAATGCTCTATGACGGCTCTGTAAAGAAAATTTCCTTTGAAAATAATCATCAGGATGGAAATTATCTAACTGATTTTAATTGATCATGCAATTAATTGCGACAGGCGTATGTACGTCACACTTTTTATTATTTTGTTCGGAAACAGACTTCAAAAGCCACGAAACCCCAACAAAACACCTTAAAATTTGTGTCGAGTATGAAAAAATTGAAAGAGATATAAATACTTTCTCTACCTGCAGTAATAACTCCTCGTTACACTGACCGCTGCCATGACAACATGACACATTAAAGAATCTCTGCTAGGCTGCCAGGATAACAAATTTTGTTGGACGATACCAGAAGTTATTGCGACAAATGATAATACTGTGACCATTTTGAGACCATTTTCGAGTACTGCAATGGTAATGGCATAATAATGTAAGAACACATTCTCAAACACCAATAAACTTTAAATTCTAATGAACATTTAACACCGGAAGACATTTTAAATGTACAAAAATGAATAAAACAGAAACAAAACCAAACTGTCCTTTAAAAAAAACAAACAAAAAAAAGCTAGTTGACACCAAACCGAAGACTTTTGTCATGCAGTTTTTAATAGAAAAAAAAAAAAAAAGAGAAAAAAAACAATAAATCATACAAATGGAAATTATTGAGCTTGTTTTAATTTATCATGCGACTAACTGATTTATTGCAACAGGCTTTGGTACTACAGAATGAATTCCCTGTTTCAGGTGCTGGACCTGAGCACGGAGGGGAAGGAGGAGGTTTTCTACGGACCGACACTGCCTTTCGCCTCAAACGGGATTGCAACCTGTTTCCTCCCGGCTCCTTATTTCACCTGCCCCAACCTCCAGACGCTACAAGTACCCCATCACAGGATAGGTGCTGTGTAGCCCACTGACCTGGAAAACGTCTGAGAACCAGACGACGGACGAGTCGGCGCTTGCAAACCAGAATGAGGAAAAACAGCCAGTAATGAGAACTGGCTGCTCTAGGGTGGATGTAACAAGGGAAGCCGTGCCGCTTCTTAAAGCTGCTCCTCCTGTACATCGGGACTTCATGCAGACTCACTGGAAGGTCTGTCACCTCTGTTGAGATGGACGGGGTAAATATAGCTGAGCGGTCCGACCAGCCACAGGAAACGGAACGTTTCCAGAACCAATAATAGGGCTATAAGTTTGTTTTCTACCCTGCAAACAGCAACAAAAAACAAAAAGGCAAAAATGTCCATCGATTCCCGTTACGAGTTTCCTAGGCGGACCCAGACGAACATGTTGCAGAGGCAACACTTGAATTTTTTTTTTTTTTTTGATTCCCTAAATCAGTGGTTCCCAAATTGTGGGGCGCGCCCCCTAGAGGTGGTGTCATGCTATTGCAGGGGGGGAGTGGGAATCGGTATGGATGAACGAAAAAAAAAGCAAAAAAACAACAACGATGAATGCTGTGTGACTGGGGAGTGGGGGGGGGGGGTGTTTCCCCCTGCCTCCCCTACCCCCCGCTCACACACATCGTCCAACTCTCCCTATTTGTAATCCCTACGGGGGGGCCCAGAAGATGTTTGGAAACCACTGGGGGGGCCCAGGAGATGTTTGGAAACCACTGGGGGGGGGCCCAGGAGATGTTTGGAAACCACTGGGGGGGCCCAGGAGATGTTTGGAAACCACTGCCCTACATGATGTGAATTTGACAACAGATTCAACATACAGAATGTACCTGCGTTTCCATTAAAAATGTGCGCAAAACTTTTGTTGGAAAAAAACAACCAACAACTACATTTATCAATTGTTGCGTTAACATTAAATAGGAAACACAATTAAAATCACACGTGAATACGTTTGTTCACATGACAAGTCATTCAGAAACATTCTCCTGCCACTTCCTGTTGTCTTCTTCTTTCTCTTTTCCACCAGTAGCAACAGCCGACTGTTGATCACGTGACTCGTGTGATGTGAAAAAAAAAAAAGTTCACATCACACAAAATGAACTAAAAAATTTGTTCATTTCGCAATTTTGCGAAATGAACAAATTTTAGTGCAAAAACTTTACCTAAAAATTTGAGTTTTTTTTTTTTTTTTCCCAAATTGGGTTGTTTTCATTCATATAATGAATTTATTAACATTCAGTAATTCCAATTTGCACAACTATACGGTCAATGGAAACGCAGCTGCTGTGTGTGTGTGAGCTATTGAGGCTTTTATTTTACGCTCAGGACTCGAAGACTGTTGTTTGTGTTTTTAAATGAATGTCTGGACATTCAATCATGTAATCCTTATTATTCTGCATTGTCAAACATTTGCTTTTACTAAAAGAGAACGAGAGAAAAAAAAAATGCTTGCATGTCCCTCGTGTACCCGAAGCAACACGTCTGCAAGAATATACGGAAGAAACCGCAGAATAAAGATGCATCAAACATCAAAGCTTGGTTGTTAGCGACTCTTTATGGAGTTACAGATAATTTTATGCAGATATTAAAACATTCTCACATTCCATGTGCTTTCCTCTCGTACTGCTGCCGTCGCAGGACAAAGCTTGCACCACCCACCCCCACCGGGTGAGACGTTCCGCAGTCAAGATGAGGCTGAAAAATGACTAGCAATGACAGAAAATGGGACTCGGGTGATTGTGGATGACAAGAGTGAGACTTCACGTGATTAGGTGCGAGCCAAATCCAGATTGCAAGAGATTGCTGCAACTTAGAGAAGGCGAGAATGAGAGGATCGGAACAAACAGTTCCCTCCATTCTCTCCCTCTGCGCTTTTCTTATTTTTTTCTTTTTTTCTCAAAGTCCCGAAGTATTTGGAGCTCGCCCACGACTGTCATGATATCTGCGAATTAGAGCAAAGACGAATCCCGACGTCTCGCATTCTTTGCTACTTAGAGATCAGAGGTGAGGATTTCTCTTTCAATGTAGGAAATGTCAGAATGGAAAGCTAGACCTTTTTTTTTTTTACAATATGTGCATTATGTACACCTCTGAAAATGTTCAGGTTCCACCTATTGTGCCTCTTCAGACAATTTTCTTGTTATTTCAGTGACGCGACGGATGGTCCGGTTAACCACAAACACACTGACGAAAGTTCGATTTCTCCCAGATGAAAAAGTTTGTCAGAGGAAAACCTCTTAGTCGCTCTCCAGAACGTTGATTTCCTCCTGCCCACTTTGTCCAAGCAGGGACAGCAGCTTCATGTATGCACTCCTGCAACACAGAAAGATGTGCCACATTACAATAACAATAATATTATATATTTAAAAAAATCCCTGACTTCCTGTATAGACAGCTTATAAATAGCTTAAAGGCTGTGAAAAATGTGCCTACTCGACTTCCTCTGTGACTCATGGTGCTCACCTCAGGGCGATGTTCTTGCCCAGGCCCCGTTTGTGTTCGGTGCTCCTCAGACTGAGAGTCAGGCTGGGGATGAGAGCTCGAACCGCAGCGGGATCCAAGACGGCAACCGTCTCCAGGACGACGTACACCTGCCTGTCGTAGACGCCCACGTTCTCCTCCGCGAACGACCTGAGGGCGTCGGGATCGCATCGAGAGGAAGGTCCCGGTTTCAGGGTAAATCGCTCGTCTTCACATTCACACAATTCGAAGTTTCCCAGCGTGTTAATTAACTGCCGTTAATTAATATGTAATAATGCAGGGAAGTGACGCAACGCTGAAGTAAAGTTTAGTAAAGTTACCGTAAGGCGGCGATCATCAGCTCGCATGGCCTCTCTGTAGACGCGGCGACGCATCGCTCCGCCACGAGCTGCAGCGCATCCGTGCTTATCTTCCTCACTGGGCAAACAATAACACACACGTACACACACACACACACACTTGTTAATTTTATGTTTGCACATGTGTAAAATGAACTGAAGCCTTACAGTGGCAATAATATCAGTTCATAGACCTTGAACTTTTTTTTACATTTCATCAATTTACAACCACAAGCTTTAATTCTTTTGCGTGTGTTTTTAGCTAACAATCACAAAGTTGTGCACGATGGTGAAACGGAGTGAAAATCTGAGAAGTGCGGCGCGCATGCTGCTGCAAATCTGTTGGGACTCAAACTCAGTCAAATTGAATAGAAAGTGTCTGTGACATCAATTTTATTTTCCCATACATTCTAAATTGTGCTCGGTACCGGACTTTGACTGGTCCCGTTGGGATCCGGGGTTTGGCTCTTTGCGGGGATTTCTGCTGCCTGCTGCAACTGACTGTTTTATTAACTTTCCAAAGGCGTGGAAACGGTATAGAAATATATGGATGTCAATATGGTTTAGCGGCAATAGCATCAATGTTAATATCAGATATCGATAACAACCCATATTTTCATATAGGTGCATCCTTAGTGCCACGTATTAAAAATAAAAATCTCCTCTCTTGACTTCGGCTGTTCGTCTAACCTGTCGGCTCGTTGACCAGCATCAAACAGCGCAGCAGAGCGGGAAGAGGCAGCGTGAGGAGGGAGGCGTCCATGTCGGCGTTTCGCCTCAGCAGCTCCAACAGGAACATCAGGACAGACGCGAGGCGAGGCGGCGGGGCGTGGCTTTCGAACTTCAGGAAATTCTCGCTGCGAAAAGCAGCAAAAGGTGATTAGTCTGTTGGAGTTTTATGGTCAAAGGGTCCCACAATCCTTGGCTGTGGAGGCCTACCAAAGCACCTCCAGGACGGTCCTCCTCAGCGCCGCGCCCCTGGCGGTCGGCGCGCCCTCACAGGCACCCAGCAGCACCGGGTGGTTGGCGACCGCGCCCAGAGAGGGCGAGGTGGGGAGGAAGTGGTCCAGGTATCTACGGGTTACAGAGCGAAGCTGCTGCTTGAGGCCGGCACCCTGTGACTGAGGCACGCCTGACGCCACCGACAGACCCTGGGAGAGGATTCGGTATCAGAGTAAAATCCTCAGAACAAAGTGGCAAATGATGGTTTTTCTGGTTTGCGTCCAGCAGACGTCCGTCCTGACCTGCAGATAAAGCGGTAAGCTGTCCCTCAGAGCTCTGTCCTGCTGCGGGAGCTTGGGCGGCAGCAGCAGCCCGTTCACGATCCGGAACAGCAGCTGCTGGGCTTTAGAAGTGGCCAGCAGGGGGCTCCAGTGCTTCACTACGCAACCTGGAGACGCACAGCAACAAATCAACCCAACTCTAGCAACAATAATGAAAAAAAAAAAAAAAAGAGAACATTTCTGTACTCTACGCTGTGTTTACATGCCGATTCTCTACGCACCCACAACCCAGTACGCCAGCTGCATCCCCTCCTGGTTCTTGCTGACTGCGTACGGATTCACATATTTCAGGACGTCACCGATGTAGTCCAGGGCTCTGGTCGCCATGGCCGACCGCTCCGACAGCAGCTGCAGGCCGCTGTAAACGCTGCCTACCGCCTGACACCGTAAAACACATGAGGAGAGAACATGTTCGGCTCGTAAACACAGGCTGCTGCAGACCTGACGTGACCTGGTCACAAACAGAATGCATTTACAACATATTACACAACAACTTGACAAAAACAAGACATTCTGGAGTCAAAAGCCAGCAGTATAGCAAGATCAGTACTTGCCAAATCCTATGTTACCATAAATACTGCAAATGCATCTGTCACCAACGTCTGTCCAAAGCACTCCAACGCTGGAACTGGTATAGATTTTATACATCCAAAACAAACCATAAATAAAACAGAAATAAAAACCAGACAAACTGAAACCATAAATAAAATGGATTATCAAGTTTTTGTAAACAAAATTGCCCTTCAAAAGTCACTCAAAAACAATCAGCAGACTGGAAATTAGCACGTTTTAGTTGCGATTAACTGATTTATTGATCTGTTGCGACAGGCTGAAGTGTTACCTTGACAAACGTCTCCAGGGCTGCAGTCGGCTCGGGCCTGGCAGCCGGGGAAGGAAGTCCGGCTCTTTGCAGGATGCCGTCCACCTCTGGCAGTCGCAGGACGAGCCGGGTCAGTTCGCACAGCTGCTCCCCCACTGCCCGGGATGGGCCAAAAACGAGGAAATATACAGAAAAATGCAATATTTGATAAAGGAGAAGTTTGGAGAAATATCTAAAAAGCAGGGGTGTGCCGATAAATTTACCCTGATCTTGTTAAATTTGGGAGATTGATAACGATCTTATAATGATCTTCTCTACCTCTGAAACGGTCTGAAAAATTAGTTAAAGACTTTTCAAGGCCTATTTAATGTCACTTTGAATGAAATTTAGGACCAAAAACAATGAATATGAAGGCTGGGTGTGTGTGGGGGGGGGACTACTTAAACACAGTGAAACTTCTTAGACCTGTTAGTGGATCTTTCCTATAGCCCAAGCAGGACTCTCTCACCCAGAATGCACCTCTCATCATATGGGTTGCCAACCAAATTGAGCCAGTGCTGAAAATGAATGTCGTCCAACCACTTGCCCGTGATGGACGCGAAAAAGCTACCTAGCAAAGGTAGCATCTGGTTAGCGGTAGTTCCAACTGCCTCGAGTCACAGAACACAACCATGACGTCCGCTTGTGACCCAAACGTTTGCCTGACAGAAAAGTCCCAAAAGAAAAATTAAATATATAGAATACACAACGTAAAATAGTCCTGTCACCTCAAACTTTAAGGCCTGAGATTAACATATTTAAGGCTAACTTATTTATTTATTTTTTATGTAATTAAGACATTTTAAGGCCTCGATTTTAGGAATGTGAATTTAAGGTGGATGCGCAGACACTGTGCTGACTGAGCGGACATGTGCAGAACTGATCTGTACCTGCCTACTTAACAGTAGTCCCCCCGCTGTTCCCAAATTAGAAATTTTGTCTCTATATTTAGCTACTTTTTAGACAACAAAATTGATATCGGACAAAATCAAAATCGGCAGGTCAGGTTTTTCTAAGATCTGTGATCAGCCAGAAAGCTGCAGCTGATGCACCTCTACTGAACAGGATGAGCGATGACGTGCTAGAAGTTTGAAATCGTGAGGATTGATGCACCATATCCATACAAAGAAAAAATGGAATTCTAGACCCAATTACCCGTTTTGCTTTG
The DNA here is from genome assembly GCA_903067095.1 of Girardinus metallicus. NCBI lineage: Eukaryota > Metazoa > Chordata > Actinopteri > Cyprinodontiformes > Poeciliidae > Girardinus > Girardinus metallicus. Next base: position 28,825 of record CAEGAE010002547.1, read on the forward strand.
CGTCCCGTCCGGGTTCCTGTGGAGGTGTTGCTGTAGGACGCATCGGACCCAGGCCCTCACTGAGAGGCCTTGAGCCGAACCCGGGGCCGCGCAGCTTAGCGACGACACCAGCTCGCTGAAAGGCACGTTACATATACACATATAAGGTGTCGCAGGTGCGTTTCATGAGAAACAAACACAATATGTTCACAGTCAGAAGCGGAGACCGACGCTAAAAATACGAGGGGGAACGTATGCGATCTGTAATTTACGCTTAACGCGAGCTGCTGCGGCGTTCACTCGTCTTGTTCTCTGACAGAAGGGCTTCAGCCAGGATTTACTGTTTAGTAGATGCAGAAATATGAAAATCCTTTTGTGTTGACAACAAAGAAATGAGTTGGATGCTTTTAATATAACAACTATTATAAATAACACTTAAAAAGAGAGCAAGACGCAAAAAAAAAAAAAACTAAAAAAAAAAAAAAAAAAAAAAAACTTTCATCTATTCAGGTTTAGGACCTTAGGGAACCTTGATATGACGCCCATCCCACTGTTTCTGTGATGCGGATGGATGTGAAACGTTGAGTCTTGCCTGTTCTGGAGCAGATAGGGAAGGTAGCGCGTCACTAGGAGCGGATTGACCATATCGTCCCAGCCGAAGAGCTGCATGATGGTCTGAACCGGGTTGGGCTGCAGGTCCTGAGGGGCCGAACTGGGCAGGTCAAAGGCGAGCAAGGTGAAACCTGAAAACAAAAGCAAACGAGTCTGAACGGTCCTAACCCTCAAACAGGTGCAGCGTAATCCGACTCTGCTGTTGGAACTTCACTTTAGCCGACGTCAATCTTCTGCGTAGGGCTGCAACTCGCGATTAGTTTAATAATTGATTTTTTTTTTTTTTTTACAATTAATCGATTAATCAGATGAAAAAAAAAGGCACATTCTGAAGAAATTTTCATTTAGACACTTAAGCCTTCTGTCATAAAAACATCAATATACGACAACAAATAATTAACTTCCTTTTTCCTAAACAACAAAAACAAACATTTCATTGGCTAATGAAATGATGTAGCACTTTAGTGAACGCTTGATCATTTGAAGCGACGAATGCAGAGAAAGAATTACTTCTAACATCAACATGTGAAAAGCTCAGCCCTTTCTGCTCAGCTTACCAGTAGAGTGTAGAGCTTTTGGATTAACAGATTAATAACTGGACGGCAAAAGATTCTTAATGGCAGATCTTGTTTGTTTATTTTACAGAATTTGAAACGGGAGAATCAAAAGCTTCTGGGGAGCTCAGGGTTGAACCTGTTTACAGATACCATGTTCATGGTACAGTTTTGGTTTCATTCCTGCCGAGTGTCTTTTTCTACCAGCTAATGGCGTGGTTTTTGAGTCTGTAGTCTCCAGGTACTGATTACTGAAAGAGTTGACGATAACTTCAATAATCGATTAATCACAGTTAAGCCAACCAGTCATTTCAGCCCTGCTTCTGCATTTAAAATTGTACACTTTTTTTTTTTATTTTATTCTATGATAAATATAAAAGTTCCATATAAACTATGCTCTCTCTCTCCCCCTCCATGTTTTCTCGTCTTGTTTCCCTCTCGGTGGGCGTTGCGTTGCGTACCTGCAGCAGCATCTGCCAGCTGGGCCGGCGGGGTCTGGGAGAGGCGCAAGCTCCGCAGGAAGGGGAAAAAGTGCACCCACAGAGCGGAAGCTACCGCTAGGTGGCGCTCCCTAATCATACTGGCTGGAGCCGGAGCCCAGGCCGGGATGGGCGCTGACTGGACGCTGCGCTGATGGACCCGTCTGGCAGAACACACACACGCACACACACAGATCCTTAAAACATGAGAACAGATAAACAATTCTATAAAATGTAACAACACTCCCTCTTGTGTTGTGCTCCAAACCCCTCCCTCTTTTCCTTCCCCTTTGCTCCCTTGTTTCTGTCTTTCACTGCTCCTTCATGTCTTCTCTCTCTCTCTCTCTCTGCTGTCTCAGGGGGGATTACTGAGTGTGGTGGTGCGCTGCAGTGAGGAGGAGGAAGAGGAGGAGGAGAGGTGGGGGGTGTGAGGAAGGAGGATATCACAGGCATACAGTGGAGCCTAATGCTGATCCCCTGTACACAGAGCGTAGTTTGGCTCGTCTGGCTCATCCCTGGCCCTGGCTAGCAGAGCAGCCCCACAGTGGCTGGCATTAGCCCCCGATAAGCAGCTGAAGGAGCTGTAATCTCATTTAGACTGAAGATGATCCTCCTGTCCCTCTCATTCTCCTGGACAGCAGTGTGAAAACGCAGGGGTTAAAGTGTGCAGGAGAAGGTTTGAGGAACTACCAGCAACCCCCTTTCCTTCCTTCCACACACACACACACACACGTCTACCGTCTTCCCTTCCAGCAAGGTTGCATCTAATCCAGAGAGCTGAGACAATCGATTAGAGTCTGAATTCATTAGGCTTGTTACTACAGCGGAATGGGCCTTTCACACCCATCAAGCCTCATTGTACAAGACATCATCAGAAAACCTTCTTAATCCTCCCTCTTTGTGGCTTCTTATATACAGTACACACACACACACACACGGCTAAATACCATTAGACTGTCACCCTTTCCCTCTTATCCTGCTTTGAGAGAAAAAGCAGAGAATACTTTGCATCCTAAAAACACCAGACAGAATCCTCAGGTACATCCAAGGACACAGGTTTCAATTAATTTGTGTCTTTTTCTAGGTGATGCAAGTTTGCAAATTTATTTTAGAGAAAAAAAAAATGCTTCAGTGTTTTCTAAGTCGTTTAATGCAAATAAAGACAAATGTTTTTGTGTTTATGCGGTCAGGAGTTTTCTATTGGCCATTGAGGTGAGAGCGATTTATCTCAGCTGCATAATGATAATGTGTCGAAATGGAAGACTTTTTAAGGACAAACACTCTGTACAAATCACACATTATGTTTCAATCCTATCGTACGGAAGATATGTTAAATTAATTGTTTGAGCAGCATAAGTAAAACTAAAGAAAATAAAAAAAATCCAACAGGGCCAGCCAATGTCAGCTCACCGCCCGGTCAACCAATCCGAAGCAGAGGGTCATGGACAGAAATCAAACTGAGGAATTATGGCGTCTTGCCTCAGCGCCGTGACCATGAAGGGCCACCGTCCGGACCCTCAGCTGCCTCCGCCGTTTGGCAGAATAATTCTCTTAATGTGTGCAGATTCCACATGGCTCTTAATAGACATAATGATGCACTAGCTAAGTTTGCCAGGCTTCATAATTACTCATTAATTGTGTCACAGGGAGAGACATTAATCACAAAGAGATACCAAGAATCGCCAGGCTTTAGAAATTAGGTTTAATTCGGTGGGATGTATTGGATAGAGGGGTCTTGTTTGGCTAAATGGGTCAGCGTGGTTCGAGGCATTAAAAGGGTGTGGGGGGTTGGGGGGGGGGCGCCTCTGGGAGTTCTTTCCTCTCTCCCTCCTTGGTCCATTAATGTGCAAATGTCTGCCCTGCCCTTCCCTCACATCGGAGTCGGAAAGTTTGGGATTACTGAAGTTAATGAGATGCGATGTTATAGGAACCAGACTGCGTACACCTGGGTCACTGTGCGGCTTTTGGGGTGTGGGCATCTGTGCGGGTTTAAGGTTTCAGAGATGGACCACCAGAGCACTAAACCAATCCTCAAACAAGTGAAATGGCAACTGCTGGTTTCACAAAGGTTCGGTTTTCCAGTTTGATTATCATTTATTAATGTTTCTGACCTTGAAATAACTAGAGGCGGTGAGACAAAGTGGCGGTGGGCTGCTTGTCTTTAGGGCGAACCTCGTCAGAGTTGGACCTTTATAGTAAAATATAGAAAATTATTAATCCTACAGCTGGGAAAAATCTCGTAAAAAAAAATAAAAAAACCTCTACTAAACAAGATGCTTATTGCAGAAACAATGGATGTCGTTTCTGAAAACATGAAAAAGAATCCAAAAACCTGATTCTTTAGTCTGTGACCCTCATCTCTGCTCCTCCTCGCCTCCCCGCCCACATCAACAGACACTGTCTCCTCCGTCTCCCTTTGACCTTCAGCTGGGGTCGTTCGTGTAACCAACACCCCCGTCCCGCAGATGAACCCGTCCTGATGCTCCACCGGCCGAAGTTTCTAACAAAGCCGCAGCCCTGCAGCCGCTCTCAAAACAATGAGGGGCCCCATAGAGGTGTCCCCTGGCTCTGTAACTCTAATCAGGGCCCCAGCAGCACCTGGGGAGGGCCGTTTTGGGGTCAGCGGACCCCCAGAGACACACACACACTGACTTCACAATTGTCCTTTTATCAGCATGAAGAGTGAGAAGAAGAAGAAGGGATGGGGAGAGCAAAACGCTCTCCTCTGCTGGTCCCGTTTCACTGATTTACAAAGTTCAAGACAAGAGGAGCCTTGAGGCAGCTGCTGAGCGTTAACGGCAGCGTTCTCACCTGAGCTGTGCCAGGACGGTCTGCAGAAAGCTCAGGACGGAGTTCAGCTCAGGCTGACTACACGCCGGCAGCAGCCAATCGAAGCCTTCGCCGAGCAGCTTCTCCTCCGACAGGCCGAGGCCGGCGCTCGTCTCGAACACCTCGGCCACGCCCTCCAGGTAGGAACCCAGGGGACCCCAGAGGGCGCGCCTGCGGGACGCCTCCGTGGTTTTACTGTAGAACTCCTTGGCCGTCTCGTTGAAAGAGGAAGCCAGGCAGCCGGCCAGAGCGCCAACATCCAGACCTCTCTCCTGGGGAACGACAAATCGGAAATATTTCCAAACTTGTGGACGTGCTGTGGGAGGTGGGGCGGGGAATTATGGATGTTTTCGGAAAACAAACCTGGAAAAGCAACAGCAGTGACAGTTGCCCTCTCCAGACCAGTGTTCGATGTGCGGGGGGGCAGTTAGAGGGCAAGAATCCCAGCAGCTCGCAGGCTCTGCTGGCCACGTCCTCCAGCTCCGCCTGCCTGGCCACCACCAGGAAGAGGAGCAGGAAGTTCATGAGGCCGCCTTCAGACAGCTCCTGCATCTTCTTTTTTGAGAACTTGGAGTAAATCCTGGAAGCAGAAGACCAGAGACGACGTGGTCAGAGGAAAGGGTCATTAGAAAATGGCTGCAGTGCCCTACAAAAATATTTAGACCCGCATAACAAGCACACATTTCAATCTTTTTGAAGGTTTATAAGACAAACCAACTCGAAGAAATCTGAAAATACTTCAATACCTTGTAGAAAAAAAGCTGCAAGATTTTGCAAAACAAGCCGAGTCAGACTGGGTGAAATATTCCTTTTCCTTCCTTTTCACATTTATTGCACTACTTTGGTCTCATAAAATAAAAATAAAAAGTAGATTGAAGCTTGTGGTTGCAGACAAAATGTGCAAAAAAGAATCAGACGGTGAACAGTTCTTTTTTCTAAGGGTGCTCCAATTGCAGCTTTCTGACCGATCTTTGATTATCCATCTTTAAAAAGTCTGACCTGCAGATTCCAATTTTGTCCGATACAGAATTTAGCAAGTGTAGCAATAAAATTCTTAAGTTGTTGCCAAAAGTGGGGTAACTGTTGCTACCCACCCGTGTGACATGACCTGGTGGGCGGGTCTGTCAGCCAGCTCTCTCTGCCGATCCAAAATGGACAGTGGCTGATTTTCAGACCTTTGCGAGAGGCAGATAAGAGTCCCTGCAGGCTTCACCAACTCAAACTTAAAACCTTTTAGAGACCATTGTGAATGGAATTTAAGACATACCAACATCAGCACAAAAAGTTAGCTAGCTAGCTAGAAGGGCATGTTAGCAGTGAATTTACCGGTGGCCTCAACTGTCTCAAGTCACAGAACGCAATGAAGATGTCTGTGTGCGACTCAAACTTTTGCCTGATAGAAAATTCTCAGGAGAAAAGAACAAATGCACAGAGTATACGAGGATTAAACATCCCGTCAAGACAAAATTCAAGGCTTGTGATTAACATACTAAAGGACAACTTATTTATTTAAATGAATTTAAGACATTTTAAGGCCTTAATTTTAGATGCATGAATTTAAAACTTAAGGATGTGCGGATAAGATCAGCTGAGACGTGAATCGGCCCATCACTCAAAATCAAGAAAATCGGGCAGATTTATCGATCCGCCCCAAGTTTTGTTCATTTTCTTTCTATTTAAACTTTTTAACCAAAGCTAAGCTGATTAGGAGTGTTTTGTTTTTTTTAAGTGGAAGGAATGATTTTAAATGCTGACAAAGTGAACTCTCCACCCCTGCTGTGCATCTCATCAACCGCTTCCATCACCCCCTAATCTCCAGGAGAGAGTCTGACCTGCCCAGCTTCTGCATATGTGCGTGTGTGTGTGTGTGTGTGTGTCAGAGTGAAGGAATAAGCAAGAGAGTGAGTAAGAACAGAGAACCACCCAGCACGCTGTTAGATCCTGCGGGCGCTGTGGAGAAATGCCTTTAAAGATCATGTTAAATGTCAGAGACACTCAGACACGCAGCGGTAGGTGCTCGGTCCCTCTCTCCACAGCCAAACCAATTTACTGCAACACCAGCGAAAGATCAATAAATCCACACACACACACGCCCGTCGCCACACACCCAGCCCCGCTGTTTGCTTCCCTGGCAGGAGAACACAGAAAGCTAAAGCCCACTGCATTTCCCTCCATCCCCTTCGCCCCCTTCAGCCCCATCTCCCAAACACAGCTGCAGCCCACACAGGTGAGCCGAGCTGCTGTTTGGGTCAAAACACAAACGGCGCGCATCCCGAGACAAACCGAAGTGTAAAGAGGTACAGCTGATGCAAAAGGATCGCTTCAAACCGATGGGGGGGGGAGGAGAGAGACCAGGTTAACACCAAATCCGGCTTACTGACGCCCACAGGAGGCCGAGAGAGGAGAGAGTGGCCAAGCATGCGGTCAGAGCTGGAAGGAGATGTAAATGCATGAGTGGATAATATATAACAGGGATACAAGTGGCACACTGGGGGTTTTTCCGTCTTCTCCCAACTAGTTTGTTTGTTTATGTCGCTTTTTTTTTTTTTTTTTTAAAGTGCTAACAGATGTTTCCAACTTCTGGCAACACAGTCGATTGTGATCCCGATTGTCGTCGGTGTCCCGCCGATAATATAGATGACAATATCTAAAAGGGATACAAGCGGCACACTGGGGATTTTTCCATCTTCTCCCAACTTGTTTGTTTATCTCAGAAGGTTTTCTTTCTTTTTTTGTTGTCTTGTTTTTAAGCTGGAGCAAACAGCTGTTTCCAACTCCTGGCACCGCAATAGATTCCGATCCTGATTGCCGTCTGTGTCCCGCGCCGATAATCTGGATAATGGGATACAAGCGGCACACTGGGGATTCTTCCGTCTTCTCCCAAGTTGTTTGTTTGTTTATCACATACAGATTTCTTTTTTTTTTTTTTAACAGATAGATATTCCCAACTTCTGGCACCACAATCGATTCCGATCTCAATCATCGTAGAAGAGAGCGTCGCCGAGACGTCGCGGTGATACGCTCGGTCTCCGTCTTGTTGGGGAGGAGACAGGGGGTGGGGGGTGGCGCTCCAGTGGAGGGCTGATGGATCCATCCCAAGCGAAGCCCGGCTGCTGCCAGGCCTCCCCCTCACCCCCCGGCAGAACCCCGAGCTTCACGCTCAATCCGTGTTGGAAACCAGCGCGGCTTCGTTAAGGCGAATTAACCGCCACGCTCGTTAGCTAATTAGCCCCCATGTCTGCGGTGCTACTGAGCACATTCCACACAGAGGGAAGTCATTAGCCGGATTTATCCGCGGCTGCTGCTCTCTGGCAAGGAGCCGCCTTGGGATGCGGCGCGGTCCGGCGATGAGAACATCGGCTTGTGAGATGTTTAGCTTTCGGTTCCCCTCTCCCTTCAGCAGTCAGCGTTCCCGGGAGCAGGTGCGCCGTTGTGTGTTTGTGTGGTTGCAGCAGTAGGTGGTCTCCTCGGGTCTGGCCTGCGCTCAGGAGCAGGTGGTTGACTCCTGAGACACCTGCTCCGCTGGTGGGTCCGAGTAAATATCAAAGAGTCCGCCGGTGCACCTGGCACGCACACAGACACGACTCGAATACACCAGAGTTGGCAAACGCACACGGTGTGCAAGCGTTACCGCAGGTACGCACCTCCACACACACACAAACACGCAGACGTACACAAATCCCAAACAGCTGTTTAAACAAATCGCACGTTTGAAGATCAAGGAAGGAGGGGGGCAAACTAATCTTGTAAATCCTTGTCCACAACGGTCCAAAAAAAACACCCCCAAATCCCTGCTTTACAATAGATGTGGTGTTAAGACAGCTGCCTGTGTGTAATTCTTGCTTTTTCAAGGTGGAAGCAGAAGTCTCCCCTCCGTTCTTACCTCCCCTTGATCTGCCTCTGCGGGGCGCCGCCGGCCCTGTCCTGGGCGAGGCACAGGGCCAGCACTCGGAGGAAGATGTGGAACGAGTTGGCGGTCCTGTAGAGTTGGGCGTGGCCCGGAGAGCGCGGGGCAGATGGGCAGCAGCAGCTGCGCGCCTGCTCCAGCAAGGCCAGAGGCGTCTTGCAGACGGTGCCCAGGCCCGACACCCCCAACCACGGCACGGTGAACGAGGAGTTCTGCAGAGGAGTGACCCGATAAGGGTGTTAGTTTTACTCAACTCGCCAAGAACTCATCGGGACCGAGTGCTGAAGATTTCAGAGTTGAATATCAAAGAAGAGGTAAGATGGTGTACATGAAACAAAGAAGACAAAGTTCTAAACTTTGTTATAATTGAAGCACTCCACACTGACTATGGGGCTTTACTAATCAGCTTTCTAATATAAGTCATGTTTTTGCCAAAAGTAAAAGTTGTTTGGCCTAAAAACATATTTCGGTAAGAAAGAGGTGGTGATTTTTGTCAACGTCACTTTTAGCAAAAAATGACTTAAGTCGTTGTTTTGGGAAGGTGATAATATGGAACCTCCAAAAACCATGAATGGATGGATAGATGGATGAATGAATATTCTGAATCTAGGGAGGGAGGAAGGGAGGGATGGATGGATGGATGGATGGATGGATGGATGGATGGATGGATGGATGAGCATACTGAACATAGCAATGGATGGACATAGACAGAAGTAGAAATATATGGAGTCCATACTAAAGGAACTCATGTTGCACAAACTTATTTCTCTTTTTTCCAACATACATAAATAAAATTCCAGATCCTCCAGGCTGTGGTTCAAGCAAAGCAGCTTATCAAAGCGAAACATTTCGTGATACTAATTGCAAAATACAGTCATGTCAGTATTTGACTCCCAGTTTCCCTCTGACTAAAGCCCTCACCAGGTTCCTGCTGTAGAACTCCCAGAGGGTGGAGACAGCAGCTGTGCTCGGCTCCCACAGCAGACACAGACTGAGGCAGCAGTGCACATGCATCCTGATCTGCTCCTCTGCAAGCCCACCCTAGCATTAAATGACAAATGGATTGAATTCATTTCACCTAACTATTGCATTAATCTACATAAGTAAGCATTTTAAAAACTGTATAAACCTTGGGGTCATAGGTCTTCTTGAGCAACCCCTCCACAAATGTCCAGTTATCCTCCAAATACTTCTGAAATCACAGAGGGGAAAAAAAAAAGACTTTTAACATTTAACATAATCGTTCCCAGACCACCATGTCATACCATGTTATCAGCACCGAGCCTAACGGTCTCTCACCTCATTCTGCATTGTGCCGTTGCGGCTGTACTGGCCCAACATGGCCAAGTGGGTGAGGAGCCACCACGTGAATCCCAGAGGGTCCTTACAGTGTGTCAGAGGACCACCAAGGTGCTCTGGTGCAGGCTGCCCATCTACCAGAGGCTTCAGCAAGGGGTTCATGTAGCTCCAGAACGACTAGAGGAAACACGTTACCGTTAGCTCAGCGTTGACACGACTTATTGAGCGACGGTTAACATTAGTGTCGCTTGTTGTTACCTTTGTGCGCAGAGCTTTATTTCTGTACTGCAGGAGGTACATGAGCAGCACCCAGAGCTCTTTGGTGCAGAGGCAGAGGAAGGGACTGCTGCTCAGCGTCTCCGTAGGTCTCACCTGGAGAGGAAAAGCTTCTAGTTAACGTTCACATCTGAGGTTTTATTAGGCAAAAGTTTTTTTTTGTTTTTTTTTCAGTTTTAACAAAGTTTCCAAAAAGTTAAAGTTTAAGATAACAGCGCTCTGTTGCTCTATAACCATATACAAGTCGGTCTAGGAAGTTGCAGCGATCGCAAATTCAGACATTCGTAATTTTTCCACAAATCTGACCGGTCACCTTAATATTTCCTGTATTTCCTTCTTCTCTGACCAATCACTGCACTCGACTGAATTGTGGCCAATCCTCTTAACCCCTTAGTAACTCTCTTTAACTTCCTGTTTCACAACATCTCTTAAAACCTGCAAGATGAAAGCATGTGTGATGCTTAATGATAACATTTGCCTTTTTTGTGTGTTCCAAGAAGCATTTTGAGATATTCTATTGAATTTGCTTCTACTTTGTATACAGTTCATGTTAACTTAAATGACCATATATGGATTTTTTTTTTTTTTGCATTTTGGCAATTCCTTGGGAAAAGACTTCATTTACATTAAGGCTTCTATTCCAAAAAGAGTACTTTGAAATATTATTTGAACTTTAGATGTTAACTATATTAAAATCCTTTCGTTTTTGGGAAGATTACCTGGAGCAATTTCAACTTTTTTTTTTTTTTTTTTTTTTTTCAGAGACCATCTTATGATAAAAAAATAAATCTTAAAGAATTTGCAAATTTGAACGCAACTTTTTGAAAAATCAGTAATTCTAAGGCTCCTATAATCACAGAAAAAAAATGTCACAACATCCTGGAGGAACTGATGTACTAACTGAACTGCAACACACACACACAATCTTACCAAGTAATTTTGGTCTGGTTTTTAGTGTAAATAGCTTCTTATACTTGAAATAAGACAAAACCAACTTAAAAATAACTTTTCAGCTAGATATATTAGGTTGTTTTAAGTAAATAATTCTTTAATACTGATGAAAAATTATGTCTTGTTATAAGTTAAAACAATCTGCCAATAGAACTAGAACTTTTTCCATCAATATTAAGGAATTATTTACTTAAAACAAGCTTCTACATCTTGCAGACAAGTTACTTGTAAGTTAGTTTTGACTTATTTCAAGTTTGCTAAGACATTTGCACTCGAAACTAGACAAAAAAAAAATCCTTGGTAAGATTTTGGTTTTTTTGCAGTGTGTAGTACCGTCAGGAAATCAGCGTCACACTCTTAACTAGAAGAACAAGCGGATGACTTTCCCACCTTGCTGTATTTGCCCAAGGCCAGAGCCGTCAGGTCGCACAGCAGGGAGGCCAGGTGCTCCTCAAACAGACTCGTATCGGTCAGGTTCTCCCCCGTCAGGTTCGCGAACCGGTTGGCGTAAACCACCTGGCCTGCGGACAGTTCCCACGACAACAATGACTGGACGCGACACACAAACCCGCTCGTTCGTTTCGTGCTCCAGATCCTTACCTTGCATCTTGTGAGCCAGCGCATGCAGGATCTCCAGCACCGACCAGTGAATGTCAAGATGAAGGTGCAACAAATGCCAGGAGGGAGGACAAATCTGTGGGTAGGATTGGAGAATTTCAAGCTCTGGGTCAATGAAAGAGAAATCAACTGAGCTGTGGGAGGTAAAGAACAAAAAAAAAAAGTTAGTTGCAATCACTTTATATTATATTGTTTCCTTCGACTCATCCCATACAGTGATTTTTTTACGCATCATAAATTCCACCCAGTGTTTGTACCTTCCCGTGGTTTTGCATGCTGAAGGCTGCCTGCACGCCTGCGGGCAGGTCTTTGAGGCGTCCTGTCAGGAGAGTGACGGCGAACAGCTCCTCCAGCAGAGCGGAGGGGAACTGCTGCTCCAGCTGCTCGTAGGGATGCGAGTGAGCTGCGTCCAGACACGGCTCGAAGTACCTGCAGGATGACGAGCAAAGCAAAAAAAAAAATCCAACATAAAACATCACAGGCAACTGAACTATGTTCAGTAAAAATATATACATACATATATATATTACCTGTGCAAAAAGACTTTAACATACTGAAGAAACGAAACACACTGCTGCCGAAGGTCCTCCGATTCATAATGCAGATTCCCTGCTTGTCCTAAAAAAAAAAACTAATGTGTAAGGAGGTGTATTTAACATTATATCTATAGGAAAATGTCAGGCATATCTAAAGCCCAGCATTGAATGATACATGTTTATGATGCCTTCCGATCATATTTTGTCACATTAAAGCCAATAAATTTAGTGCATTTTATTACAGTTTAAAGTGATAAACATTAAACGCCGTCTGTCTTTACCGACTTCGCACATGTTGAAACTGACATTTTTTTTTACCCATTCTTCTTAGAGTAGCTCAACGGAGTCAGACTGGGTGAAGAATATCTAAAACCACAAATGTCTAACTAGGATTCATGTCTGGACTTTAACCTGGCCTTTTAAACACAGGAACACACTTTCATCTACAACATTACAATGTGTATCTGACTGGATGTTGCTATCTTGTTGGAAGGGGAACGTCTGTTCTCTGCTGGGACCCCCCCCCCCAAAAAAAAAATACCCCACATTATGATGCTGCCACCACGTAGTTTCACTGTTAACACGGAGCTTTCCGGATTATTTGCAGTGTTAGTTTTCCTCATCAACTTTAACTGTCCTGCATGTTGGTTGAAAATCTTAGTTTTGATGTTAGAGCACTTTCTTCCATATTGTCCTCTACAAAATGTAAATGCGACTTCCTGTTAGGCCTGCAGCAATAACCAATAAATCAACTGATCGAATGATACAATGACTTCAATAATTTCCATTTTCATGATTTATTGTTTTTCTCTTTTCTGCCTTTCTACCAAAAACTGGATGACAAAAGTCTTCAGCCTGGCGCCTTGGTCTCAACTGGGCCTTTTCTGAAGGACAGCTTTGAAAACGATTCCGTTTACACAGACTTCATAATTCATTTGATTTGTCGTTTCTGTTGTTTTGTTTTTTTTATTTTGGATATTTAAAATGTCTTCCGGTTCCAATGTTAAATGTCCATTAGAAATGATAGTTTATTGATCTTTAAGAATGTGTTCTTACATTATTATGACATTACCGCTATATTACTTGAAAATTGTCTCAAAATGACAATATTATCGTTTATCACAATAACTTCTGGGACAATTTATCATCCAGCTAAATTTATTATCGTGACAGGTCTACTTCGTATGGCTTATTCAAGTTAATCTTGGTGATCTTGTGGTTATTCTGAAATCAAAAAGACAGCGCAGGATGGATTTTTAATTGTATTTCTAAACCGACTTACCAAAGTCATGTGAACTCGACTGAACCAAAGTCTCCAACTTGTAAAATGTTTGTCTGAAATACAACAAACCAGAGCATGAAGGAACAAACGGGCTTTCCTAGTAAAATAATTTCATCATTAAACCTCTGGTCTAATAGAAGACAGCATGCAAAAAAACGAATAGGATCGACTCGGGGTGATTTAAATTCCCTACCGAAACAGGCCAAAGAGGAGTTTGGTCGACTCCACCAGCGCCGTTTCAGTGACCCATGGGAAGCCGAAAATCTCCACCGTGTCCGTCTCAAATTCAGCAGGGGCCGGGTCAAGACGCAGCAGCATCCTTCAGAGGGGAAGCAACACCAACAGACTTTAATCACAAGTTTGTTTCGGTCAGATTTACAAAATCTCAAGCTTAACTGGCCACACTTCTCTGTAAGAATGTCAGTGTTTCTAGCAACAGAGAGGCCTTGTGGTCCAGCTTGAGCACCGGGTTTTGACTATACCGTTTCAGGGATCCCCGTCCAAGGTATCCCTCAGGGGACAGAGCTGCAGCCTGCGCATCTTTAGCTTCAAAGCAGCTGAAGCAGGGCGGTCGAGTGGCCAGATCACACTGGCTGTCTGCTGCAAAGGGGGACACTGGAGGAGCGAGGGACTCGCTGAACTCTTCCGCCATGCTGCTGGTGGACCATCAGTGTCAGGTATTCACACAAACACGCAGTAAGTGACAGATTCAAAAACATGATTAGAGCTATTTTAAATATTTGCTAGACAAAGTACATAAAAATGTGTAAGATACGACAGTAATTATAAAATAACAACCAAAGCCAAAGAGTCTAAAATGAAATCTTTAAAACCAGCAGCTTTAAAATTCTGATATAAACTCAAAATGCCTTTTAGAAAGCGGCCATTTTTTGCAACAAAATGATTTCACATGTATGGTTTGTCTCGAGCACAAACAAAAGTTTCAGATGCCGTTTTAATAAAATGCTATCTTACCTTTGACTTCAAACTCTCCTTTTTTTTTTATATTTTGTGGAAATGCCGCTTTAAGCCAAGGCAATAATGAATAAAAACTGACCAGTCGTCATTACTGTTGTTTTGGTTTTCGGGCTCTCCCGCGCCTTGATCATACGCATGCGTCAAGTCTCCTCGCGTCTCCTGATTGGTCGGAAGTTTCAACAGGGGTGTGACTTGCCCTGTCTCGGAAACTTGACAAGAGGTTTCCCTGCTGAGTACTTCCTTTATCGCCAGTTCGTTCAACGACATAACGTATGTTTTAGCTGTTATTAGTAGTAAATATATTAAACAGCATTAAATATACTAGATAGCTTTCCGTTTGAGCCTCACTAGTCCAGCACATGACAATTATAGGTCCTTAAATATAGAGCGACTGAATTTATTTTTCAATTTCCTTGAAACAGGAGAAAAACTAAGAAGTCAAATTCTTTTCCATTTAAGGACTTGGTAAAGGTATAGTCTGCATTATTTAAATGTACTTCTGATGTAGTACATACACAACAAATAGCGTTCTTTCATAAAACGGTGTGTAATAAACAGCACCTGCTTGTCTTTTAATGATGCTATCGCAAAAACAATGGGCTTATTTGAAATATAGGCCACAGTACTTCGAAATATCAGTATTTCATACATTTTCAACCCATTTGTTACGACACTAGTGCACCTGTTTAGGACACTCATAGGTTTATAAGCCAGTCTTCATTGTCTGAGTGCGAGGCTTCCTCCCAGCCTAATTCAACATAATGCAGCAGTTATAGCAGAATTTTAACCACGCAGACCCTCATTTCCATATGCAGATCTGCCTCTCCCAGCCGTACCTCTCGCCATCGCACCATTTCTTGCATTCTAATGCATTCTCACATCTTTACAAAATCCCCCCCTCTCTCTTCCACCACACGCCGAGGATGTGCTCCCTTTTTCAGTCCAGTTAAAACCCCTGTCATTTCTTCCCGTGTAAGCCTAATTGTCCCAGCCACGAGAGGCACAATAAAGCAGGCTGTTTTGCATGGTTTTACTTTGCATCTTTTATCAATACGAGTCAGTGGAGATCGTAAAAAAAAAAAAAAAAAAAAAAAAAAAAATGGACGCGACGGGAATCTTTTCTTTTCTTTTCCGTGTGGAAGCGTCGACCTCCCGCTTTGCTTTCATCAGGAGACTGAAGTCCGTCTGTGAGAAGGCTCTATCGCCTGGATGAGAAAGGTAAATGCTTTTTTTTTTTTTCCTGTTCCGACTCTTGCAAACCCGTGCTATCCTGTGATGTAAAGTGGGAGTGAGAATTGAGCCTCTTTCATCCCTCTCTCCCCCCCTCCCCTCGCCATCAGTGTACTCTCGTCTCCGAGCCTTTTTTTTTTCTCCACATTTTCTGTGTTCCCCTTATTTTTTTTCCCGTAAATCCCCCCATAAAACTTTAAAATAACAGACTACCTAACAACGTTACCGATGTAACTTCATTCTCCGTTTTTTTTGTTTTTTTTTTTAGGGCGGGGGGATGAATTTATAGTCCTAGCAGCAAAGTATAAGAGGATTGGTGCCTATGCTATGCTGGATGGTTTTAATATGTTCAGGTGATAACCTAATGCTGTAATTACTTGCACCCTTTCAAAGGGATTTAATGAGCTGAGTGTTAAGAAGAGAGCACTTCCGCTGTTGGAAAATGTCCTCTCAGTAAGATCCAGCATTGCTCATCATAACCAGTGGTGTTACTTAACCTAAGATTAGCTCCCATCCATGCGTTGCTTATACTGCTTTATGTCATGACATTTTATTGGCCAATATTTGATCACCTGATCGTTGATAGTTAATCGTTAAGGCGGGTTGCACAAATCTTAGCACTGTTGCCTTGAAGCAAGAAAGTTCTGGCTTTGAATCCCAGTCCAGGGTCTTTCATGAAGTTTGCATGTTCTCCTTGTGCATACTTGGGTTTTCTCAGGGTACTCCAGTTTCCTGCCTCGGTTCAGAAACACGATTGTTAGGTTAATTGTTCTCTCTGAATTGCCCTTACACGTGAGTGTGCGTGTAGGGATGGATATCTGTCCTGTGTGTTTCACTGTGATGGACCCGCAACCCGTCCCCAGCCTCTCACCCACTGACCACTGAAGATGGGAACCAGCTTCCTTGCTGGTACTTAGAAAAAGTAATAATTGCATTGACAATAAAAATTACAATTTGTGCTGTAAAGATGCTTAAAAGCAAGTTAAAGGTACTTATGTTCCCTCTGTTATCCCAGTATAGTCGCAGTTTCTGACATTCACACAGCAGCCCATGTGGCACCAACAACTATATGCTACTTTCAAAGCAAATGGAATGGCCCTTTGTCCTCCATTAGTATAAGAACACTTTTACTGAAAGTTATAAAACAGAGATATCCAAATATGATGCAAAGAAGACACAGGTGCTTGAAGAACATTACAATCTTAACTACAAACAGAAACTACCAGAAAGAGAGGTGGCGCTGAAAATCCTTTGGGAATAGCTGTGTAAAGTATGGATGACTACACTGGTGCTGTGGTACAGTGCTACGCTAATTCACTTCACAATTGAGAATAAAGTTCTTCTGACGCGCGTTGTGCCCTTCCTCCTCTGGCTGCACAACACCTGGTTTTTTATTTCAAGTAAGACCAGACCTCAACAAAACAAGGAGATTATTAGCTATGATTAAAATCATTTTAATGTCAGATAATATGTAACAAGTCAAACAGAGCAAACTATAATAATGCAAGAGTAAAGATTAAGAGAGTCAGTCACCGTCCGGTACCAAAACGTTTGCTCAGCCCACCTTCAGGGAGTTCGCAGAAAAAGCCAGAGGATTTGCCCTGTGTAGGTCAGTGTCTATGTGTGACCAGAACCAGTCTTGGCTGATTGTTGTGTTGGGTTGTGGGGTACCTCAGGGTCTCATCTTTGGTCCCATCCTGTTTGCTTTGTACAGGCTTCTGCTCAAAAGAATCACATTGAATTCATTGCGTTAACTATCAATCGATCTAACTGGACTCTTTTCTCAAATGTTTCTTCCAACTAGTAATAATGGTAAGTCCAGGGTTGGTAGTATTATCTCTCGTCTTGAGGACATTAAGAATTTTGTGGTACAGAATGTCTTTAACCTCAATTTGGATTAAACAAAAATTCTTTATGTTGGTTTTTATTATGTCAGAAAATGTCAAGATCAGCGTGGTAACCTGTCCTCCTACCTGAAGGTTTGTGCCAAAAATCTTGCCGTGTCCTTTGATCACAGTTTGGTTAAAGCCATTAGTTCAGCAATCACTAACAGTATTTATTCAACCGTGCATTAGATCAAAAATTAAGCCTAATCTTTATCTTGGAACTGCCACCGATAGTTTTCGACATCCTGCTCAGATAATTCCAGTTGACTTCACTAGTCTGAGTCAGTCCTCGGTTTTATCTCCAGCGACTTTGACGAGTTTGAAACTGGCAAATAGCATTCCACTGGAAATCCGAGTCTGTTTAAGCTGCACTTGAAACAGACTCTTATTTACAGGCGCCTACCTTCATTTTATGTTTCTCTTTTCTGATTATTTATTTCAGTTAACATTATACATTAGTACACCACTTCCGTCAACATGATCTTTTTTTTACTTGCTTACATAAGTCTTAGTTGGGCTTTTTGGGATGAAAAGGTACAAAACAGCGATGAAATCATTGCGGATTTTCATGACCACAAACATGTTAATGATGCTTCTGCGTTTGCGTGGACAACAACGAAAGCGGTGACAACAGCTGTCTCGAAGCGTTTCATGTGTTCCGGCTTTGAAGGTATACAAGTAAAGCTCAGAGAGTCTTTAAAAAAAAACACACACACATCGGCACACAACGCCATATTTTTTTTATGCATCTTTATCTCCTCGGTTTGTCGTTTTAGATTGTCAGAAGCTGCGATGGACGACTGAGCTTCTTGTTTTCTCAGTATGTACCTGCCGTCGCCGTCAGACCCTGGAAGTTGACTCGACTTTTAAAACATGACCTTAAAACTTTTAAAAAAATAATAAAAAATGCCAGGCATAATAATGTGAACATTGTGAAATTGCGTTTTATCGTACGACCACTTTTATGACCTTTTGGACACCCTTGACAATACAGTTTCACCATTAACTCCTCCTCTTTAAGAACTACAGTCGGAGGCCGGTAATGACTTTGCATAATGAGTTACATCTCTTTTTCTGCTCTCTGATAGATCTCTGTATTGTACAGAGGAGACTGCTAGTCTCTTTTATCTTAAAAAAAAAAAAAAAACCCTCGTGGCTTCAGTTTGATCAATTAAACTCCTGAAAGGACCTTCCTCCTCTCCCCCAACCCCAGTTCCTCCCCGTTCCTTTCCATTCCTCTGCCTGAGAGGAATATAAAGTTATCTGTCTTCCCAAGCGATATGAGGGCGGAAATAAGTAGTTTGTCTATAAAAATGTCCAGGTACTTTATCAGAGTCCCAGTAGGCCCCGAGGGCCTGACACTGTTCAATGTGGCTCCGCTGTACTTCTGTTCCCTCCCTCTCTCCCTGTCTACTTTGTCTCTGCCAGAGGCCAGCTACTGGCTGGGTGGGGTGTAAGCTGGAGGAAGCCCCCCCCCCCCGTATACTCCCTCAGCACACACACACACAGACGCATGTTGGATTGACTGGGGCTTGAGCCCCCAAGTGAGGCTATCGATTTCAATCAACGGCTTGGGAGATAGGAGCTGAGTGATGCTGTAGACTTTAAACAGTGGTCAGCTGTGCCGTTTGTTGTTTGGTGAAGAAATGCCGCAGGAGGAGAGGCTCTTTGCCTCTGATGAGAAGTCGGATAAAGACACAAACAGAATTACTTCTTCTGAGAGATGTCTTCATCTCCTGACTCTGAAGGGTTTTTTTTTTCTCCACGGAAGCGTATTCTGGAGGCATGGTTGCTAAAATCAAGTACGAAACGTCGAGTGTCGTCATTGTGCACACATGGTGGAATTGTGGGACGATATAAAATGGCGATCTACAGAGGATAAATAACATTGATGAGGAGTTTCTGACCTGCTTGTATGTGGGGCTTACATAAAGTGCATGGCAAAAACTTGAGCACAAATTCCCTTCATTTGGATTTTAGGCTATAGATGAACACAAAGTTGCACATATTTGAAAAGTGTATCCTCAACATCTGCAAGAAATGAAAATGTTAAAAGCGTGCCATGCATTCATATTCCCTTTTACTCTTCTACTGGCCAATAAAAATCCAGTTAATCTCAGTTAAGTGAAGGCTTTAGCTTCGTTGGAGAACATCAGTGAACGCAGCGGGAATGGAGTTAATGAGAAGTTGAAAACAGGGTTAGGCCATAAAACCACCAGTGGTGGAGTTTCTCATTTAAAGTTTTTAATCCAGTTAATTGCAGGGTGATTGATAAATCACAACTAATTGCATTTTTTTTAAATCAAAAACCACATATCAATAAAAGACGCAACATTTTAAATTCAAAAACCATTTTTACTGCTAAATTATTGACTAAGTAGACAAATTAACTGAAAGGACATGGAAAAAGTGTGAGAAAGTGCTCTGGTCAGAGGGAACTAAAATGTTACTTTTAGAATTGGGTACAAATAGAAATGTCCTTTATTGTCCCACAGTGGAAAAAATCCGGGTTAACAGAAGCATCAGGGCATGTAGGTTGACACCAAGATAAAAAGTAAAAACATCAGACAAAACTAAGAATAACATACTATACATCAGGGACAAGATTACACTATGCAGTAGTCAGAAATAGTGCACTGCAATCCAAGGAATGTGCAACTGAGTAGAATCGTTTTAAAAAAAACCTACATAATGTGCAACAATATATGAAAACTGAAAACAACAGAGATGTAGAAATAACAGCAGAAATGTTATGTAAGGTGAGGAAATAAATTTGGCCGACATGCAAAACGCACTAGGTGGGACAAAACTGTGATAGTGTATTATGGAGGTGGAAGCATCATAATTAGCCTCTTGGAGTCAATTAGAATAAACAAAGAATAGAAATAACTTTTATACCTTAGTGGGGAAATTCAGCTGCAGCAGGAATGTGGAACATGTAGATTTATAGTAAAAATCTAGAAACATAAGTGGTAATATCATCATGTACAGTAAGGCCAAATATACAGCATAGGAAATATTGTTTTTAAAATTAGCATAGTCCGATTGAGTAAAAAAAAAGTGCAACTGAGTAGGAGTATTTAAAAAACAAATGACACAATGTGCATGCATGTTTGTGCATAAACAACAGACTAAGTAAAAAAACAAAACAAAACGGCAAACAACAGTAGGAATGTAAAAACTGAGTTTGACTTTGATGCCAGCAGTGACGGCTCTAGAGTCTTAACAGCTGCTGAGAGGAAGTACCTACATTAACGCTTCTTTGTGCACATAGGAGGCACTAGACTGTCTCTTTGTCCTAGTCCAAGTACAGATTGTGGTAAATCCCAATAAAATGAGACAAACCATGAAACAGTTCAAGGGGTATGAGTACTTCTGCAATGCCGATGAATAATGCAGCTGAGTTTGCAGAGATGTTAACTACTGCTAATATTACGCATTATGTTGTGAAGTGAGTGGAAGTTGAAGCTTTTCGTGTGCTTCAACTCTACGTTTTGACCGTCGGGTTGGTTAGTTTTGGGTGACAAGTGTGAGGCAAACACTTTTTTTTTTTGTTCCGTCATTGTTCAGAAGAAAACACAAGCGCAAAGACAGACTGATGAAGTTCCTGTTTTGCTTAAACAGGGAAGTTAGTTTGCTCAGTGCTGCATTTTTTTGTTGTTTTTTTTTTTCTTTTTCATTTTATTTTCCCTCCTCTCAGAAGTATTTGCATCAAGGCCAGGAGATTAAACGTGTGGGTTGGGAACTGGAGAGAGCGCGTTGTCTCGCTCGGGGCCCCCCGGTGCCAGAGTTCTCGCTTTCATCGCGCGGGGTGAGAGATTTCTCCTGGACATTTTTCGGGGCTGTGTGGCTACAGGTGGGTGGCTCACATCTTGTAGGTGGCAGCCGGAGCGGATTTTATGTAAAAGTACAGAGGAGGTGGCTGTGGGCAAACTGTTTCACAACTGCCAATGTTCATTAGCCTGCTGCATGGATCCCACACTGAAAACTCACTTTGTGTGCTTAGAGACGGCGCTTAAATTCTGCTGATAATTGTCGGAGGTTGCTATGAAAATTCATGAAGCAGCCTCTTGTCTACGTGCCTTCAGAAACAAAGAAGGGAAAGAAATACATTTGTCTGATTAGTAGTGAAAATATACATCCAATGTTCATTATTATATAGTGCACTGATCACATAAATCCCTTTAATTATACCATTTTGCTAAGAATTATCATCGGCTACATTAATAGTGAGAATACTTGAGATTTTTTTACCCTGTATTTAAAGGTTTTATACCGCCTCGTTCAAAAAAAGCTCCAAAAATAACTCGGTGATGCAATTACGTCGAGCTTTGCTGTCTTGTCTTGCCGTTTAAATGGCATGCGTAAGTGCTCATTAAAATGGGATTTATTTTACCTTTTTTCTCCTGCTGAAGGCTTCATGTTCAGTGGATCTTTACTGGTGTGCTGCATCCTGCTGCAGAGGAACCTTGCGACCACAGAGGGGCATCATGGGACCAACCGCCACGTCTTCTACGCCGTCCAGATGAGAGGAGGCGCCAAAGCCGTCCGAGCTCTGGCCAAGCAGCAAGGGCTGGAGTTCATACAGCGGGTCAGTGCATGTTGAAGACCCCTCTTAGGTCCTCCACCTATGAGGCCGCAAAGTAGCAAAAATCCTGCAAGCGTGGGCTTTTTTCTTTTCCCCCCCGTCTCCTTCTTCTTCTTTTTAAGAGCTGCCAAAGTGCTGACTTCTATTTCCTACTTGAGGGATATCTGACTTTCATCAAATTACAGCAGCATTTCAGAATATTTCATATCTGATCAAAGATGCTCAGAGAAGCGCCTTCACAGACTAAAACACGCCGTACACAAACGCGCGCCTTACACGTATAAGGAGACACATGGCGTCATGCGCAAATACACAAAATTTATCAGCAGGCAGCTCGTCTCTGCTGTGAGAAATTCCTATATGCGTCGCAGGATTCAGCTGGATGCCACTGGAGATGTTTGGGTCTTTAACTGTTTGCCAGAGTTGTAATCTGTCCTCCTGAAATCATTCCATATTTTAATACTCTAAAGGTTACTTTGGTTGTTGAATCTGAAACTGTGTCAGCTTCTTTTAAAAATGGTCTTGATTTGACGAAAGGAAAAAGAGCAAGAGTCAAGTTTTGGTGAGGTGTGTTAGGTTTGTTTCCTGTGAGAGAATGGTTAAAGAGTAGGTTAAAGGTTTTGAAAGACATAGATGGGAATGTGTTGTCTCAGTCTTTAATCTGGAACTTCTTAAATGATTCCTCAAATGATCTGAAAAGCAAGATATGTAAGGTACTGGAGGCTATTCTCTCATTGCTCTGTTACACTCAAGTATTTCGAAGTGATTTTTTTTTCCCTTAACGTAAAACAAATCCTTAACGCCATAACTTATTGGTATAGACATGTAATTGAAAGTATTAAGTATTTAATGGGGTTCCATTAAATCCATTTTTGACCGTTTCACATCTTTAAAAAGCAAAATTTAATAGTTACATCTGGAATATCGAGGTATGCTAAAGCACTGAGTAATTCACTACTGCCTCTACCACTTCTGTGGCTGCACATGGCTCATAGCTAGCTTAAAGGAGGCTACAGCAGTAGTCCCTCGCTTAGGAGCGACAAATTCAACTATTTGGAAGTATTTCCGTTTGCTTAAAACAAGGACATTCATAATCTGGAAGCTAAATGAGCGCTAACTTCTGCTGTTATTATGTTAAAATTGTTTTAAAAGCACACTTGTCAAGCTTTGTTAAGTTCACTGGATACCCAAGCAGATAGCTGACTAGCTTACACAATGGCTACTTAGCCAAATGGAGGTTATTATCAGTCTCGAGGTATTGGTAGCTATTGGTTATTGGGAAAACTCTGGGGTTTTAAGAAGCTATGTCTTCTAAATTTTAAGCTAACATCAAACTTTTCCAATGGTTTCAAGTCATTTTACTGAGATGCCAGTTATAGTGGTTGTAGTTTCTTTTGGCTAAGCCGCTGAGCCTTACCGCCTCCCTCACTTGTTGAAACTACAACTTTCCTTCATTTGTGAAAAGAGAAAATTTGGCTGTTTGATAAAATATCTGGCCAGTCACTACATGAAGGCTTAAAGTACCTAACTTTTTTGCCAACTGCAGTTGGCAAGCTACAAACTGTTAAGCCGTTGAATGCAGGCTAGCTGTCTGGACAGAAATTCTGATTATTTACGAGCTAATCTCAGCTTGTTACACTTGTGTTGCTCTTTAAACTGGTATTCCACACAATAAGCACTTGAAAACTGTTACCATATACAGACCCATTCAATAAATCAAAAATCTTATTTAAAAGCCGATTTATTCAGGAACTTCATCACTAAATAAATGAAAGACATACCATAGATTAATTCCACACCGATGGATGTTTGAAAGCCTTTATTTCTGTTAATTATGATGACTTTCCACTTACAGGGAATGTAAAACGTAACATTTAAAATTTGAATCTTACATCAGTCAAACCAATAAAAAAAACATTTTGTACAGAAATCCAGACCTAATGAAAAGTATGTTCAATGCTTAAAGGTTGGTATTTCTAAAGAGTGAATAATTTTCGTCCTACTTCTATATTTTGCATATGAAAAAGACCAAACCCAGTGACATCTGGATGAAAGATCTTAAACATTACAGTAAGACATAGCATTAATAAAATCCAAACTTCCCCTCTAAAGTTACTCATTTAGATATCATCCATTTAAAAGCACAGTTTTACAACCCTTCATTCATTCTCAGACGTGACTTATTGATACGTGCGTGTGCATTCTGACAGTATTGATTGGGAGTGTCAGCCTGGTGTGAGGCTGTGTGCTGCTTTCCCTCTGGGGACTGGGGACGGCAGCTCTTTGTAACCTTGGCCCTGCTGCTCTGTTGCTGCCGCCGCCGCCTGAATCATGAATAAAACATGGCTTTGACCTTTATCAGGAGTATTGGACAGTCCACCCCTGTGTCTTCCTCTCTGCCTGTCTCTGTCGTTCTTGTTGTCCCTCGTGTATCGGCACGGACACTCCTGCTTTATTCTAGTTTTTTTTGGTCCCTTTTCTTACCCTTTAGTCCCTTGATTTATTTGCATCTTGCATCAGACCTAAAATAAAGATGATTTCTATCAGTTTTGCTACTTTTATTCTGATTTTGAGTGAGGAGGATTTACACCTTGTGGTGTCCAACTCAGCACCAATGCACCCACTGATGAGCCTCCCTTTTCATGATTCGCCCCGCTCCCACCAGCCTCCAGGTCCAATCTGCTGACTGGCATCCTTTACATGCCCATCGCCAGAGGCTGATCCTAAATGTCAGCGACACCAAATCGCCTTTGTTAAGTCAAACCTAGCTTAATTGTGTCACCTGCGATTTGCTCCTCGCGTCGCAGCAGATACGTATCGAGGAGAAGCGTCAGGGCTTCACAGTGCGCCCTGACACGCGATACAGTTTTGAAAACGTCGAAGCGGAGTGGAAAAAGTCTTGACAAGCCCAGTGCCAACTTGAGAGGATCGTGATGTCTGTTGGCATTCCCGCGCTAATGCCGCAGGAGCGGAATGGGAATCAAATGTCTCCGAGCTGGCACTCAACGCATTGCTTGGTCTCTTTGATTTTTAGTGTACGGCATCCAGGAAAATGTCATCGCGCGTCGCTATTGTGCAGACTTGACGTATTCCTTTTGTAACTATAAAATGCAAAAAAAAAAAAAAAAAGAAAAGAAATACAAAAGGAGGAAGACCTGAGATGATGTCTCTATAGCTGCGTGGACAGATTTACCTTGATGCATTGCTGTTCCGGGTTTGTCGGTTTTGTTGATGACAGAATGGAGCTCTTAGTATCTGTGTGTTTTGTTTATCTTCACTTATAGTGTATGTTGTAGTTTGTCACCAATCCTTTATATTAAATGCGAAATAATCTTACTCCCAACAGGATAGGGGAGCAGTAAATTGTAGCAATGTGATGCATCACTGTGTGTTAATAAGTCTCATCTTCAGTCATGGCTGCTGTGATGTTGTGCTATCATCACATATCAGTAGAAAGAAAAAAGAAAAAGGAAAAAAATAAAAACTCTGTCTGCTCAGGTAATGGCAGCTATCACAGATCCAAAAAGAACCTGATCACAATCTAAAATGGATGATTTTCTGGTTGCCTCTGTATCAGCAACAAAACAACAGCCCTGCGACTCGATGCTACACGTCGATAAAGCTCGCAGGCTTACTTACTCACATTACAGCCGACCCAGTTTGAAGTGGCGCCGGCGCCGCCTGATACGTGCATTGTTTACACGTATTGTTTCTTGCTTAGTTAAGAGTCTGCAAATCCGATTAAAGGGAGATTAGGTGTGCAGTTGTCATTGCTTTTATTCGAGACGAAATCACCACTTTGCAAGAATCACATTCCGTGTGTGTGCGTGCGGGTGCATGCGTGTGTGTGTGTGGCAAACTCTGACTTCAGGAAGTCCCTGGTCTCCATCCAGTGGTGAAAGGCCTCCCCTGCCCTCCGCTGAGGTGGAATACTGCCGGCAGATTAGCATGTCATTACCATACCATTAGCATAGCATTACCGTGGCACAGCTAGGCTATCAGCTCATCAAGGGATTCAGACCTCAATCCGCTCCCTGCTTCCACCCCTTTCCTGCACGGCTGAGGTGTGCATTTCGTTGAGTAAAGACGTAATTGAGGTAAAGCTAAATAAAATCACACAAACACTCCGCCATCATTCGGGGAGGGGTGGTGGGAAGAGGCTCTTTCTTTGATAGCTTGTAGCGCTGCACCTGATTCGGAATTTCTAAGGTAGCCTCAATCGGATGCTAAGCTATGTCAAGCCTTCTTCTGGCTGGATTACTTCAGGCTGTTACATTACAACCAGGTGTGTGCATGTGTGTGTGTGTGTTGAGGGAAAGGGAAAAAAAGACTAACCTGCCACTATCTTCTCCCTCACCCTGGCCTCACTTATTTCCGTACAGTAGGGGCACTCAGGGGTGCCAAAAAGGGACACCAATCCTCTAATGGTCGGGAGCGAGGGCCCATTCCATTAGTCAGGGGGCCCAGAGTTCATCACTGCTCCTCGGTGTGAGGAGGGCGGAGGAAGCGAAATGGAAGCAGGTGTTGGCCGGGGGGCAAAACGGAGGGCAGCGCTGCACCAGCTGCATGCTGGGAAATGCAGCACTTTCATTTTCCCTCCTCATCTGTTTCTCTCTCTTTTTCTGTTTCTGTTTCCACTTGCAAGTGCAAAGACTCACGCCTTGCCCACAGCACACGCACCAGCCTATATGTATAAACACACACACACACGCCCTCTACCTCCCAATCACCTGCTTTTGTCCCCCGTTTCATTGAATTGAGTGAGATTTTTCTCCATTCTCCTTATCTCTTCCTTTCTCTCGCTCTCTCTCAACCTCACACTCATCCACTCCCTCATTCACTCACTCCTATCTCAATCTCTTTCATTTTCCCTTTGCTTACCTCCCCTGCCGGCCCCCGCCCCACTCCATCTTTGCACATGCCTCACTTTCTTTTTTAAATGGGGAGAAGGACCAGACCGTGGAATATGTGCGGAAGACGAGGTTTCCCCTCCCAGGTGGGAATCTCTGGCGAAATGCAAAGGTAAGCGCGGAGGAGGAAGAAGAAGAAGAAGAAGAAGGAAAAAAAAGGAGGAAGTAGAAGGTGGCGAGCGGGTGGAGGAGAGCAGAAATTATGCTCCGACTTCCCGCTCGCTCTCTGTGGGCTCGGATGATGTATGGCTGCAAAGGCCACATGTTGGCCGTGTGATGGATTAAAGCACTTTGTAGGAAAATTACTGAGAGCGCCTCAGCACATCCGAGTCTAGCCCCTTAATAAAACTCTCTTCAATATTGAAATGGAGAGAGAGGGAAACACAGATAGATAAAGAAGATAAAAGACAATGGTGGACAAGAGAAGAAATGCGTGAATCGCACAAACAAACACACACACAATGCATCTGGAGATGAAAGAGAAAAGTGGGAAATTACGTAAACATCACGTTGTGTTGCTTCTTAGGTGCAGTACAAATGTTGACATACAAAATGTTTGTATGTTTTGTATGTCCATACCTGCCACTATGGCGGGTTCACCTTCCAGCCTACTGCCATACGGGAAGCCACAAAATGCAAAGGTAAGCGCAGAGGAAGAAGAAGAACAGATATGACTGAATAGTTGGTTCTACAAAGTATGGACTAAGGGGAGCTAAATACAAATTAACACTGTCCCGTTTTAGATTTTTTTTTTCTTTTCTGTTTGATGGAACCATGTTTCATTGTTCTTCCACATTTTGCGGTGGTTTACCACGGTAAAGTAGATTCAATTTATGACTTGTGAAAAGTTCAATGTATGCGAATACTTTTCCAGGCCACTGTTCTATGCTACCAGGTTACTGGTAATATACTCTAATGGTCGGGAGCGAGGGCCCATTCCATTAGTCAGGGGGCCCAGAGTTCATCACTGCTCCTCGCTGTGAGGAGGGTGGAGGAAGCGAAATGGAAGCAGGTTACTGCTTCCATTTCTGGAGTACCAGGTTACTGGTAGTATAGAACCAGTTGTCTGGTTCTAGCATAGAACCAGACAACTGGTTCTATGCTAGAACCAGTTGTCTGGTTCTAGCATAGAACCAGACAACTGTTCTGTACTGGACTGCAAATGTGCAATCCAATTGCATATTTGTAAAATAATGTCTCTTTTCTTATAAAATTATGCTACATTATACCTCTTCTGCAATTCAGTCCCAAACTACAAGTGATAAATGGTTTTATAGCTCTTTTAAGAATTCCTATATATTCTTTTTCACTTTAAGATGGACTGTTGAACTCGGAGCCCAGCCCTTCTCCATGGCTACATCCCCTGCCAATACTGTAACTAACAAAGCTTAGCGGCTCACCCTGTTTAACCCCTACCATAGCCCTCCATCATCCAGCCCCCTTCCCTCCACTGTTTCCTGCTTTTCCATAGCAGAGCCTGTGGAGCCCTCCATCCCTGTGGGGCTGTTAGCAGACACACACGCTGCTGTTTTCTCCATAGGGTGGACCATCTCAAACAGCTTTCACACACCGCTTCAATGACTCTGGATGTCTGTGTTTGTTTTTGGATACCCGTTATGCTTCGTCCATCAATTCCCTGTTTGTGTTGCTGTGTTTTTGTTGTGTTTTCTTTTCGACAGCGTGCTATTCAGCTCTTGTGTGGACGCTAAATGAGAAAGACTGGTGCAAATATTGATTGTTACAAGGAGCTACAGGAATCTGGAACCCACAGAAGCTTTTAAATATAGCTTTAATACAATATTGTTGTTGAATTTCCACAACATGATACTAAGATGACCAGGAATATATTTTTAGATCTATTTTTCTTACCATTAGGTTAGAAACTATTAACTTTCTTTTTAAGTTTTACATCATTCCACCAATATCAACAGTCCAGACAAAAAAAACGTATCCATGCCCGCTTTTGCAACAATGCTACGTTTTACAAACAGAAATTGTTGTTCAAAAATTACAACATATTTTGAACCGTGGATTTATCAAAAGTCAAAGCAGTCTCTTTTCAACAGGTCGTAATACAACAGGATGTAAATGAGTTTTATTTGGCTGGACTGGAAATTAAAATGCTCTTTGGATTGTAAAGATTGCAGATCCTTGAGCTAAAATAAAACCAGAATAACCCTAATTTGGGCAAAAAAATATTTTGTACTTGTAAATTCACCTTGTAACTTTGTGAAACAAAGTTAATGAAGGATTAAGGGTTGTGCAGCTGCAGAAATGTGTGCTGCAATTTGTGAATATTTAAATACATATCAATCAAATCAAATTTTATTTGTATAGCACATTTCAGAAGCAAGGCATTTCAAAGTTCTTTACATCATAACAAACACAAAAACACAGAGTCATGCAACATAGAATCACCAATCAAAAGCATTACATTATATCAAGTGCCACTGTTAAATTCGTAATTGATTACATTTCAAATACAACTCTAAACAGGTGGGTTTTTAGTCGAGATTTAAAGGCACTCAGTGTTTCAGCTGTTTTAGTTTTCTGGAAGTTTGTTCCAGATTTGTGGTGCATAGAAGCTGAATGCTGCTTCTCCTCGTTTGGTTCTGGTTCTGGAGATGCAGAGCAGAACCAGAACCAGACGACCTGAGGGGTCTAGATGGTTGGTAGAACAACAGCAGATCTTTAATGTATTGTGGTGCTAAACCGTTCAGTGATTT
>CAEGAE010002549.1:0-37978 GCA_903067095.1 Girardinus metallicus
CACATAAGCATTTGTGATGGAAAAAGGTCACTCACTGCGCTGAATTATTGTGCAGAGGTTTTGACTAACGTGTCACAGATATAGAACAACACTGTGTCCAAAAGTCTGCAATATAGTGATGTGACATTCAGGAACAGTCCGATTCTTCTGAACTTCTCTTCACTAAGTAGATAAGACTGGAGCCTCACTGAGAGCCGTTCTTTGTTCTTGTAATGCTCTGCCTACACTGCAGTAGCTATTATTATTTTATTTAATTATGTACATTGATATTTTTTTAATTAGCAAATAAATAAAACACAAGAACGAAAAAGCACGCAGAGCATGCGCATTGCTCTTTGATTGTTTTCGTTCAAAGTGGCAGCTGTCATGTCTGCCATGGTGTCAGACTACCTGGTTCATGTAGCAGGAGAGAAGAGAGAACAGTCACGGTGAGCCTTGTGCTTGGTTACTTCTTCGTCCCTGTTCATTGAACATAGTTATTTACCGTCAAGGCATTGCTTCAATTGTTATTGGTGCAGAGAGTGGTGGTTTCTGATAGGAGCGATATGGGCAAACACCCAGGTCGTTATCTTTTTAGGGATGGCAGGAGACCACATCGGATTGTGGCACAGAGATGGTATTGGTTAATATTGGTTAAATTCATTTCAGCTTTAAGTATTTAATATCTAGGTGTTTTTATGGGAATGTGGATCTTTCAGATCAATTTGATTAGCAGTTCTGATCATATTTCACATTTATCATGTCATGTAGCATGGGGTGCTAGTCTTGGTCTTGGACCCTAAAAGTCTTGCTCTTGTCTTGGTTTTGGTTTAGGTGGTCTTGACCACAACACTGCCTAGTTGTCAACCATCACATAAAATAATCTGTTGTTTTATCTCATTGTAGCTTGTCCACAGAAAGTCTTTGTTTATTTGGATGTTTTGTCTTGATGCCAGTGTTGTGGGTATGATACCAAGTTTTTAGGAATCAGGGGCTAAATAAATAATAAAGTAACTGCAGTTTCATAAGCACCATCTTTCTAAATATGAATTGCTAAATATCTGTATTCAAGAATGTGAGTTAGAAGTTGGAAGATTAAATGAAAATATACAATCACACCTCATCCCTGACTCTTGCATGCATCATCACATTCACCAGCTTGTACATTTAATTTGAACCGGACGTAAATTAGGCCTGTTTCTCTTTCCTCAATCGCATTAAAAAAATGCAAATATAATCCTCATTTAAACCCCCTGCATGTTATTGTTTAAATCTACAAATTTTGCACATGTGCACAAAGCTGGAGGGCAAAAAGACAATTTTTTTTCCATGTACTTTACTGCATTTACTGCAGCAAAGCTGCCTGCCACAGTAGAACAATTCTGTTAACTAAATGAAATCTGGGTAGGTATGATAAATTCACTGCAGTCGCCACAGCAGAGGGCTACCACTAACCTCAACAGCTAACCTTAGACCTTAGTTGAGGTTAGTAGGTATAATCTGTCATGTTTTTATTATTCATAATTTTATATCTATTTTTGCTGATTATTTTACATATTTTTTAACTTTGAAATAATCTTTGCACATCGTTTTTGTGTTGAGATTGTGATAACTATTTGTTTAGGTGTTTTTTAATGTTCACAACATCTAGTATTATTTTAGTTTTATAAGTCTCATTAATTTACTAGCTGGTGTTGATTTTGATGTCGGATCAGCCATAGAATCACAAACGTAGGCGTTAAAGAATACCCTGGGAGAGCCCAGTGGGAGGCTCCTGACCAGCTGACCCCTGCCGACTTTTAGACGCAACACTCCTCCAGCTGCAACTTCCTAGGTTAAAGTGGGGTCAAACAATGAAACAAGTGCTATCAGTGCTGGGATGAAAGCAGAAATGTTTGTAATGCACCACATATCTCACTGGAAGAAGTTAGAAAGCATTTTTCAGACATTCTGTCTAAAAATGCAAAAAGCATTAATTGAGAACCAGAAATATAGAAGGAAAATACAGAACAGTGTGTGTCATTGTGTGCACCGAATTGTTGAATAGACATATGAGCTCCACAACTAGTATATTAATTTAAATCAAAATCATGTCATTTTGACTGACATGATTTTGCAAAAATCTATTGCAAAAATCTGCAATAGATTTTTGCCAAATCTATTGCAGATTTTGCAAAACTGCAATAGATTGCTTAATAGATTAAGCAATCTATTCTGCCATCATCTGTTGGGGTAGCACAATCGCCTCCAGGAATTTTAAAAAGTGAAACAACTTCATGAATAAGGCTGGCTCTTTTCTGGGATTAACTATGGAAACCCCACTGCAGATTACATTGTACAGAAGAATTCTTAATAAAATTAGGACCCTGAGGACAGCCTGATGTTGACCAGCAGTCAGTCCACCATTACAGGAGATTGTTCCTGCCAACAGCTATCAGCAGCTCTTTGAAGAACTTTGGATATGTGTCCATTCGGGATTGATAAAGTGTTTGAATCCAACAGCTTTTCTTATTTTTTAAAGTATTCAGATTGAATTCAGTTCACAAAGTGAGCTTTGGGCAAAGGACTTGTTTTACTATGACTGATTTAAATTAGAGCAAAATGAATGGGACAGTATTTTGTTAAATACTCAAAACACCTACAGTACTGGCTAAACCATGTGAAGAACAGGGAGGTTCAAATTTCCTCCCCCCAGAGATGTACCAGTCTGAGTTTAAATGGCAGAAAAGACACTGATCAAAGTTGTCCAGATGTGGACATGTGGGTTTATTTTTACTTCCTGTATAATTTGTCATGCTTTTTAATATGATTAATCAGTTAGTTCATAAATTAATCAGATTTGATTTCTACTTTTTCCTCTTCTCAGCAAGAATATCAAGGAATATAAAAACATCCATAATGAAATGTTGAGTTATTTATAATCTTCCTAATGAAACCAGGTTTCTGTGAGACAAAAAGTTTTAATTGAAAAAAAATGCCATTAGCTAAAGAAAAACAAACATTAACAATGAAATTACATGTATTGTGGTCCATGAACTAAATAAATGTTGTGTGTTCAGTTAAATTGGCCTTCATCTGCATGTTGATACATATGTGTCCTGGTCAGGGCAGTATTGATCAGTTTTAGATGAGTTCTCTAATGAACACCAGCCCCAGATAGTCAATACATTGGGATATATGTAGTCTATATAAAATTAGAAGCTGCTAACCCACATCTGGAAGCAGTTCCCTAACATCAACACCTGCATTTCCTGGATGATGCCGTCAGTCACTGGATGGCTCTGGTTAGAGTGCAGCACAGCTACAAACATCTACAAATGCAGCACAGGAACCCATGAAAATCATGAGATAGAATGATGGGACAAGTTCAGTTCCTGAAGCTGGCCTAGTTTTAGCAATAGAAACATGCGACAATCTTTAAGCTTACTACTTTTGTGCAAAATATCAGTTTCTATGCCTTTCCTTCCACTTCTCAGTAAAAGGAGCAATATTATGTGTTTTATAGGTACACAGAGCCATTAGTCTTTGTTACCTTCAGTTGTAAAAATGCTGTGTGTATCAAATACAATTTAAAAGAAATTTGACATTGAAACTAGATCTCTGTCCCTTTAAAAACTCCTGCTTTTTCTTATACTCTGCTTTCAGGAAGTTGTCACATTGTTCCTCTATGAACTTGAACTACATTTTTACCAGTGTTACAGTGAAAAGATGCAAACACCAGCACCAGGTGTTTGCTAGTTGGGGGATTTGTGGGGAAGGGCTGTTCTGTGAGGCAGAAGCTTGGAACTTGGAGACTGTATCTCCAAGGAGGAGCTTTTTTTTTTTAGTAGGTCCACCCAGGTGTTTTGCACAGCTTAATGGTTGCCACAGAGATTAAAAGATTTCTCAAACATGCATGAAAGAATCCAAGCAACACTTCAGGTACATTTTTGATGAGGGAAAACATTAGAATATGGCATAAAACTCAAAAGGTCAATTTTACATAATACTGCCCATCTAAGCACTACATGGAGCTGGTATATTATGTTTATCACTGTAGTGACATAATGTAAAAATGTTCATAAAGAATTTAATTAACTCAAACTGATGCTGCATATTATCTGCTTTCAGTTTCTTGAACGTAGTGCCACTACACCCCGTCACTGACTTTCAGCTCTTTTGTATATATAAAAAAAGCTGTTTCTAACCCTCTTCGTTCCAAACCATATTAATATTTCTTCTGCCTTAATGGGCAAAATGGATGGTGCATGTCTGTAAATCATGATGTGACAGACGACCTGTGTGTGTGAGGCAATGTCCCTTAAGTCTTGTGGTTAACAAAGAAGTCATGCAAAGAGGTCCCTCACCCTCTTCTCACTCTTCCTCACCCTCTTCCTTCCCTTTTTCATCATTAATCCCCACATTGTGGTATATGTGGTCTATACCCATTAGCGACCTTATGTTCTCTCTTGTAAATTGTGTTTCCTGACTTATTTATTGGCTCGTTTAAGACTGTTGTATCCTTCTGAGGTAGGAATTTCTCCGTTTGATTGGTCGCTTCAACTGGGGCCTTTCACTGTAATTAAACATTTTTTTCAGAAATTTTCGTTTTTTGTGTGTGTTGAGGAGGGTGGGGGTTGACACAACATGTTTGCCCACTTACACAGAACTAAAAGCATAGAGCAAAGCCTTAGGGGTGTGAATGTCTAATTAAAAATGTTCTTGACTGTCAGGAATCATCTAGTAAGTCAATTATTGACTTTTGTACTCTGGAATGATGGGTAATGCTTGGAATTTTTGGCTTGTCACAAATTAACACTTGTGAATTTTACTGAGAATAATAGTTTTAAAGTCAAAGTGTTCTTGGGATATAATTTCTAACATTTCATGATGATGGAACTTTCCTACATCACAAATAAAGTTACTAAACCCTAAAAACATATTTACACTGAGAGCACACCAAACATTTGGAATAAAATGATTCTCTAAATATATTTTCCCTCTTTGCTGCTCAATCAGCTCAACATATGATATCATGTGTCGTTTAGGTAGTACACTTTGGATGAAAAGTGTTGTTTAAAACTTTTGCACTAAAGATCAAAGAAAAACTTTGCATTGCTTAAGATACTACTAGAAAGATCGATTCATTAGAAGGGAAACAAGTTTGTTAGAGCGGTTGAGAAAGTACACATTTGGTACTCGTGGTCACTGAACTGTGCGCACAATGGGACATTCACTGCGCTTACGGAGCATAATATATGTGCATGATGAATGTAAATAGTGCTTCTATCTACTTTTCATATAAATTTGGTACCATACAATGCACAAGATGCTGCACATCTGTCAATACTCTCTTCTCAGGGTTGAACCAATCCACTGAAGTAACTGTCTAACTTTTGATATGACAATAAGACAGATCCAGTCCTTACCTCCAATAAAGATCTAATAAATGGACTGAATACCCAAACCATGTGCAGTTATCAAAACGAGCACTAAATCCATATCTCAGATGGCAAAGACAACTTATCAGCAGCTTCAGAATCAGGAGACGCTGTGATTCCATTAACCCATACAAACACCAAAAATAAGTAAAAATGAAGACATTACTTAAAGAATCAGCACGGAAAGCGGTTTGAGGGATCACCAAAGTCTTCTGGCCCATGTTGATGACTAACTTATATGTCGATTTAGATTCCCTAAAGCATTGCTCTTGGAACCATCATGTGCTGAACTGGGTTTAGTTTTGGGGTTACCGATCCCATATTGAATGTATTCACATAATGGAAACACGTCACTTTCAAAAAAAAAAATCTCATGGTTTTGTCTTTTTGCTCTCGAATGAGTTGGTTTTACATTATGATTTTGCAAAACTGCAACAGAAACACTTTTTTTTGCATCTCATGAGTCACTTGAGCAACAGCCAGACGTTAGTACTGTCATGAGTTGTGGTGTAGTGGTGAGGGAGAACGCAGGCAGACCCAGGTTGTAGATGAAAAGTGATGGATTTAATGAAGAATCAAACAAATACAGCTCAGCAGTCAGAGAGACAGGCAGCACCATAGCGCGGAAGGCTAAGGCTCAGGACCGGTAGAAACTGTCCTTACGAAGACTGACAAACGAGAGTTTACGCTGACACAGGACTTCCCAGTTCAACTGTGACGACAGACAAATGACACAAGACAAGGACCCGACAAGAGACAGAGACAACAGGTGGGCTTAGGGTAATCAACGACACGAGACACACCTGGGAAACAATCAGGGAGCAGACAGGACAACAGAGACTCACAAGAAACAGAAGCCAAACAAACATACAGTGAAACACAAATCCCCACAACTACTGGTGAAAACTACAAAGAAGATGACAGGAAGTAGTAGGAAGATGACAGTCTGTTTTTGTTTTTTTCTGACAATGTGCAGCTGGCTCCACCATAGCATCTTACAGTTCATAAAAAGTTGTGTGTCATTTAAATGTCTTCAGTAAAATCACTGACTACAATTTCCCTAAAATGCTGCATACTCCCAAATATAAGAGGCTTGTCACTACAACGCCTATTTCTAATCAGAACCTCTCAACCTCGCACACTAGCTTGGCTCCTTCCCCACCGGAGGCGACATTCCACGTCCCAAGAGCCAGCTTCTGATCGCCACAGTCCCCGCCCAAAGCCTCCACCCATCCCAAATTGCACCCGACCCTTTGGTCCCTCCCGTAAGTGGTGGGCCCATGGGAAAGGGGACCCACATCTCCTCTTCGGGCTGAGCCCTGCCGGGCTCCATGGGTTTAAGCCCTTTCACCAGGCACTTGCCAAAGTGCCCTACCTCTAGGCCAGGCTCCAGAGCGGGGCCCCGGTGACCCGCGTCCAGACGAGGGAACACTAATTCCAAACCTTTTATTCGTCATAAGGTGTCATTGGGCTGCGCTTTGTCTGGTTCCTTGCCTAGGACCCTACCAGGGCCATCATAGCTCTTAGGATCACTGGGACACTCAAACCCCTCCACCACAATAAGGTGGCAACCCACTGAGGGGAACTGTTGCTGCCATGTTTTTTTTTAATGACTTATTGTGTGAACAAGCTTTTTTACACAATTTTAATTTCATTTCTCATTTAATGGAAACACTGCAATAGTAAAATTGTGTTTTTTAAACATTAGAAGAATATGAAGAGGTTTGGTACATGTGTAATGGAAACGCAGCTACAGACAGAGCAGCAGGTCGGATAGGACCAAGGGAAACTCAAAGACAGAAAGAAGCCAGGATACATCGCCACAAGAGTTAGGGTTGTGTTTAGGGTCAGGCATAAGGTCAGTAGCTAAAATGAATGAAAGTTAGAATATGTGTAGAAATACAAACTTGTGTTGCTGTGGGTGGGTGTGTGTGCGTCTATGGTGATAGAGAGAGGAAGAGAGAGAGACATTTCTGGTCTAATGCACCTGTTCAGTCATTCATATTGAAGTAAATGCAGCCTGGGGCATTTCTATCTGCTGCTATCTTCTTCAGTATGTATTTTTCTCTCCTTCCTTCACTTCTGTCAGGCATATAAAACTTCTCTTTTTCAGTCTTCCTCTAGCTTATTTTCATTTCTCGACTGAAAGAATGAACATTTGACTCTTTGCATGACTGAATAGGTATGTTCCCCCACCACTCTGTTTTTCATTTCATGTGTCAGAAAATCAATTTCATCTTACCAAGAATAAAACACACTTGTCAGGACATAGGCTGCTTTAATAAGTAAGTACAAACTCCATAAAAGGATGGATGTACACATTTTAGTTGCAGGGTTTTAGTTTTTCTTTTGTAAATAATTTAGACAATTTTGGAGAGTACTCTATTATCTCTGCCTTATTTTTTTCTCTTTAGTTAATTTTCTTTAGGACTGGAGGTGGTTAAAACTGTTGCTCTCACAATAAGTATTTCTCATGTTTGAATATTGACTGAGATAACTGTTTATTGTAAGGGGGGCAGGTGTTTTTTATTTTCAGGGTATTGCAAATCATATCTCAGACTTCTTCACATTTTGTCTAATTACATCGAAAAACCTTAGTGTATTTTATCTGATAAACTAACAAAAAGTGATGCATAGTAATGAAGTGCATAGATAATGACAGGTGATTGTGTTTTTGGAAAGTAAAACTTGCAAGTGTTTGGTGTACATTTGTATTTTGCTCCAGTGCAACCATCAGTAGTAAACCGAGTCCAGCTGTGTGTGTTCAGTTTCTGGCCTCAGTGTCCACAAAGCATTTTTGTGCAGCAACAAAACTAGTACAAATAACTAGAAATCATTTTCAACGGCAATTAATAAAACTAGTAATTTAGGTCAAAATGACTAAGTCCGGGGAACCATATGATCACCAGGAAAATAATAGCCACAACATTCAGTCTTATTGTTTACAAATTGTTCCTGCCTGATAAGAATTAGGTATTGTATTAACACGACAATAAATGAAGAAATAAGTCCAGCAAGACACTACACATGCATGAAACAGACAGACAAATTCTCCCCATATACAAGTTTATTAATAAAAAAAATTAAAGCTTACAGTTAATTATTTATAGCAACAAATTTACTAAGCAAGTAACTCAACAAAAATATTAAGTAAAAGATGAAAAGATGATGTGAACTAAAATTACTAAAAAGTGAAAACAATAAAAATCTTCACGTAAATAAGAACCAATAAAATTATGGCTTGATTTCATTTTAGTATGAAGGTTTATTTAAGAGGAATTTGTAAAGTTAGTCTTCTACTAATTCTGATTAGTTTGGCACCAGAGGATCTTCTTCCCATTCAAACACCAAAAATAAGTAAAAATGAAGACGTGACTGAAAGAATCAGCTTGGAAAGCGTTTGAGGGATCACCAAAGTCACCATGATGATGACTACCTTATATGTCGCTTTAGACTCCCTAAAGCATTGCTCTTGGAACCACCATGTGCTGAACTGGGTTTAGTTTTGGAGTTA
Source organism: Girardinus metallicus (assembly GCA_903067095.1). NCBI lineage: Eukaryota > Metazoa > Chordata > Actinopteri > Cyprinodontiformes > Poeciliidae > Girardinus > Girardinus metallicus. Next base: position 8,914 of record CAEGAE010002549.1, read on the forward strand.
CCGATCCACCACACACAAATTCCAACTTTATTGTTGAGGAACATTTTATATGTTTCCTCTGGAGTTCTAGCAAGTTATCTTTGGTGACATTCCCCAAGAGTTTGGTGTTAGAAGGCCTCTTTACCATCACTCTAATCACTAAAGTCCTACAGAATTAGGTCAGGACTGTTTGGAATTGTACTTCCAGCAGATACATATAGGTTATAAGAGTCTGGCAGTGATATGAATACTTTGGGCTTACCTGTAAATGTGCCACATCGATATGATGTAAAGTGATGTGAAAGTAAAGTGAAAAAAACTGACTTAACATTATTTGGTATATAGAAAACACTTTGTGCAAGTCTGTGCTAATGATGTATTTATACAAGCTTTATGTTCAGAGAATTACTATTATCTAATATAAAATCCAACTTTGCACCAAATGAACTTAGAAGTTACTGAATTGTTAGTTTAAGAAGAAACAAGTGCAGGCACTTTAATCAGTGAAGTAGAACAACGAAAACAAAATGACAACCATCCTCTGTGCCAGTAGCCACCCTGAGGCCAATCACAGCAGCAGGGATCAATACCTCACACACACACACACACACACACAGTATGTCTTTATCTTCACGAGAACTTTGCATCGACTCTATTCCCTTTTCATTCATTTCTATAGCCTAATCCTGACCTTTACCCTTAAGACACAATCACTGTCAGGGAATATCACATATCTGGGATTAATTAAGAAAGTTTTGATTGCTCAAATGCCACAAAATATATTTTTTCTTTGAGAAGGTTAAATCATTTTAGCATGCCATTTTGTTTGTGAATAAAAACAGTTAACAGTGTTTTCTCAATACTGATATTGCTTACCCATTGCTTCACTGTCATAAAGTGGTGTGGCAGGAGGTGAGAAAGACGCAGGCAGGACCCAGGAGGTAGTGATGATGACGACAATTTAATAATGGTAATAGCTCAAACAGTCCAGGATACAAGCAGCACAGCAGAGCAGAAGCTAAAGCTCAGCACCCTAAACGAGAGCTAAGCCGACACAGGACTTCTCAGTTCAACTGTGAACGACAGACTGACAAAACATCCATGAAATGACAAACAACATGACAAGAGACAAAGACAACAGGTGGACTTAAATACACAGCAGGTAATCAAGGGAACGAGACACAGCTGGGAAACAATCAGGGAGCAGACAGGAGAACACAGAGACTCACAGGGAACAGAACCTAGAATAAACACAGAGAAACTCAAGTCCCCTCATTCACGGCCTTTCAGACATGTTGTATTCTCATTTCCTTACAGAAAGAAAAATCTTGGTTGAATTTTAATATTTTCAAATCTAAATTTGCAGAGAGATGATTAATTGTGAGTTTAAGTCTAACACAGCTTTGGTAAAAGTGTTCAGTCACTATAATCATTTGTGAAAGAGCTCAGTAAACTCCAGTGTGGTTCCATAATAGGATCCCACCAGTGGAATAACTCAAAACATAAAGTTTTTTCACTAGTAAAATATTACACAGTGAGCAGTTTATAATTGTAAGGATTCGGTTTTCTGTGAGTTAATTAGTCCTTGTGTTGTCCCGTCTACCCCTTGATTGTTTCCAGCTGTCACTCTGTGTCTGCGTTTCCCTGTTGGGTCCTAGTCGTACGTCATGTTATTGCTGTCCAGCTGTATGTGTCCCCCAGTTGTTACCAGTGTCAGAGCTACTAGCCTTTTGCTCACCTGTGCTGCCTGGACCTTGTAGTCTTTTTTTTTTTTTGACTTCATTAAAACCATCCTTTTTCCACCACTACCTGGGTTCACTGCGTCCATCCTGTTCCTGTTACCTCAGGTGTTACCTTTTTGCCCTTTGGTTATATTTTTCTCAAACATAATATTCAGTTTCACTGCTATGCGGATGACACCCAGCTCTATCTCTCAACCAAACCTAATTCTATGCTTCTACTTTAATCCCTCACTGAGTGTCTTCTTGAAATAAAACACTGGTTCACCCTTAACTTTCTTAAATTCAATTGTGATAAAACTGAACTTCTCTTAATTGGTACTACATGCAAAGTCAATTTAATAACTTCTCCATTTGAATTGATAACTCCTCCATTTTTCTCTCCCCTCAGATTAAAAGTCTGGGTGTCGTCCTCGACAGCACCCTTTTGCCTCCCTTGTCAATAATATCACTGGGTCAGCCTACATCCATCTCTGAAATATTCATCGTCTCCGTCCTTTTCTCACTCCTCACTCCACTGCTGTTCTGGTTCACAGTCTGGTCTCTTCTTGTTTAGATTGCTGTAATTCTCTTCTCTTTGGTCTGCCACAGAAAACTCTCCATAAATTACAATTGGTTCAAAATTCAGCTGCTCGTATCATCACATGGACCCCTTCAGTTCATCACATCGCACCTGTTTGACAACGACTCCATTGGCTTCCCATCTCATATCGCATCAACTATAAAATACTCTTCATTTTTAAAGCGTTTCACAACCTCATCCCCTCCCCATATTTTTGGAGCTCCTTCACATTGCTACACCCACCTGCACCCTCAGATCCTTCTCTTCTGTTCCCTCGTCCGTCTTGTCACTATGGTGAGCAGAGCATTCAGCCGCTCTGCTCCCAAACCCTGGACCTCACTCCCACCTGATCTCCTTAACATCGACTCTTTGCCACACTTCAAGTCCAAACTCATAACCCATTTGTTTCAAGTAGCTTACGGTCTTTGATTGCAATTGCATTGTCTTTTTAAATCTTGTTTTGTACTCATTTTTACTATACATTTAAATTTTGTGTTTGTTTTTATGTAAAACTATCTAAGGTGACCTTGAGTGTCCAGAAAGGTGCCTATAAATAAAATGTATTATTATTATTATTTATTATCAAACAACCACACTTTACGACAGAAGAACCCGGCCAAAGTAACCGTCAGGTCTCGGAAAGGACAAACATTCACAATATGGACCCAGCAGATTTGCTTTTTCAGAAAGAATTTAAATATGTAAAAACTACAATCAAGAACTGCATAGACTCTACTACCAAACCATACTCTGCTTGCTGACACACATCTGCCTCAGAATAGCACCCAGATGTGTGTCAGCCTTAGAGGACGAGACGCCTCACTACTCTGGGCTTGATAGAGCTGCTGGAGGAGGCGATGTGGGAACAGCAGGTAGCTCTGGCTTCACAGCTAATGTGGAGCCGCTTCCATCGGAGCCAGGAAGTGACTTTGATGGAAACCACTTCACATTTTTCATCCTCCTCCACAGCTCCAATCTCCAGCACCAGCCACAGCTTCAGCCACACTAAGTGGGCCTCCGCCTGAAGCTAGCCTCCACATACCTGTGTTTAAAAGGTCATCTGACAAAAAATAAAATAATACATATTAAAGAAAAAGTTAAATAAAAGAAAATAAACAGATCCAAGTGCAAATGCCTGTTTGACCAGCAGAGCGTCCAGCTGGGATTTAAAGACAGTCAGAGAGTCTCTGAGTGGGAATGTGGACGTTTGTTCTAAATAGCAGCATCATGTGCATCAGTTACATTTACAGAGTAGAGACGCCTTCTGTCCATAAAGGCACATTCACAAAGCGGGCGGCTCCACTGGAGGATGACTACAGCTGGACCGGTACCGGTACCGCATGGCTCTAAGTTCTGCTCAGAGCTCCAGGATGATCAGTCTGGATTCATCTAAATGCTAATAAACCATCATCAACATTTCCAGCAGATCAATATGATCTCTGATCAATCCTGCCTCTGAATCCTTCCACTGGCCATGTTCTCCATCACACCTTAAAAATGATCCAACCTGTTTGGAGTCAATCTGCTGATCCAACCCTGTTTTCTTATTCAGTCAGAATGAAATGATCCCATAGATGCATTTCATGCACTTCGGCGCACAGAGTGATTACATCTTTAAGAGCCAAAAACTAAGGAAATGTACTATTTACATTGGAATGAGGTTTTCACATACTTTTATTTTTATTTTCTTTATTTTGTGTGTGTGTTAGCTTATTGTCTAAAGATAAATGTTGTTTGGTCTTATCGTTTATGTTCAAACAATAAAACATCAAAATCATGAAAGTACATCAGGTTTGATGCTTCTTGTTCTAAATAACTGAATGTATTCAGATTTTAGTGTATTTAAGTGAGTTTTGACACTTTGTAGTTTATTGTCCACAAAAAAACTTTGTGGCTGTTGCACATTTTCACAGTAGGCCAGAAGTTTGCGTATATTTACGAAAATTTTCACGCCACCTTCATTTTTATACATGCTGATTTGTGCGTAAAATATGGCGTCACACATTTTTTGTGCGTATGCATGCTTTAGACATGAGGCCCCAGGTCTTCCTGACGGCGCCCACCGGCCCCCAGCCGCCCTCCGCAGCTTCTTCGTTGCTCATGTCCTCTGGGCTCACTGGACCAGCCACGATGGGTCCACCTCTTATGTCGCTTCCATCCGGACATTAAGGATACATCATTAAAGGTGTTTTCAAACTTCACTGTCCAGTAGACTTGGTTCAATTGGGTACCAAAATTGCAACATTTGCTACATTTTCATCCGCTGCTGTTCACCTTCACAGTGCACTATAATGATCCAAACTAAGTGAAAATCCTGTTCACCTCCTTGCTTGTGATGGCGCTGCACCAAAAACTATTGAAGGAAGCAACACAAAAACCTCAGACAACTTCCTTCTCCACAAAATGTAAATAAAAATGGAGTGGTGTCAAATTTTAGCAGTTGTAGGATTTTTCTTTTGAAACTGAACTGACACCTAGGTTTTTAGGTGGACCAGTTTGCTTTTTTGCTCTGCATTAGAGGCTGTTTGTGCATTCACACCTTCCGAAACGAACCAGACTTTCTAGACAAGTGAACTTGAGTTTGATTAAAGTGGACTAAGCATTTAGCAATCTCATCTCTGTGTGGCACCGTCGCCACGGAGACAAGATGAGGTGCATCTGCAAAGTTATTTTGTTGTTTAATCTCTCCATACAGATCCAGCATTTATGGAGACCAGAAACAATCTTTTTTGATTGTCCGTAATAGAAAATAAAAAAATAAAATAAAGCCAACAGCAGATGTTAAGAACATCACCACAATGATGTTTCAACATAAATTTGGTGGAATCTGGGGAAGATGCTTAAAAGCAGACGCTGATAATTATCATTGTATCTGTGAACAAACCAACCTGAAAACGCAAAGATTAAAGATTGTTGTTATGCACACAACCAAACAAGATCATTATTTGCACTTTTGCTAATTCCTTTTAAGTCTCACATTTAAATGTTAAACAATTTAAAATGTTTCAATTTATCTTGGCTGAGACCATAAAATCTAATTTAATAGTATTCTCTTTCTCAAAAAAAATTTAAATTCAACTTACTTTTTTGCAGTGTTTGCATGTCATATGTGATCGTAATGAAATGTAATAGTGTTTGTGGTTTGAAGGAAAGTGAAAAAATTAAAGGGTGGGTGAAAACCTCTCCAGGGTGTACCCCACCTCTCAGCCAGGGTCTTTATTCTAAAGTGATCTAATTCATCTTTCTATATAAATATGGAGGATGTTGATCAATCTTCTATTGGAGAAGTTGAAGCTCTTTGCTGCCTTTAACATTTTTAATGTGTGCCCTTCTTCCTAGCGTGATTATTGAACCACACACTGTTGAGCTTCTCACATACAGCGATCACAAGACGTATTTAAAACTTTCAATTAAAAACATCTTTTAAAAATACTTAAAGCAAATAATGCCAATTAGTCACTTCCTTCTTGAAAACAAAAAATAATAATAAAAACACACCATCTTCAGATTAATGAAGCAAGCGTCTGCAGGGGTGATACATTGTTTTTCAAGCAATGTCCTCAATTTTTAACCAGATCTTGAAACTAGTGAAAGAAAGATGGTGACAGAGAAATGGGGTTGGTTGGAGAAAGGAGGGAGAAAATCATTTTTACAGCTAAATGAAATTAGCAGCCTTAAAGAGCCTAAGGGCAAAGTGAAGTTCTGTCCCCTGGGGCTACACTTTACAGAAGGAAGGAATGAATTAAGCTTCAGTGGATATTTTCCCCCTCCTCTTGCCCTTTTTTATAATCCCTCCCACTCTTTAGTTGTTTCACAAATGTCGGATAAGTAAAAGAGAGGGGGTAGAGTGGGTGAGGGCATGAATAAAAGGGTATAAAAGCAGGTTTTAAAGGTGAGGAAAAGTAGAAGGGAAGATTGTGATTTTTCTTGGCACCTCCCATTTTGTTTCAAATATAAACTGTAAAAACTGGAGTATTTCTTCACCCACTTTTTAATTTTCTTCTTTTCTTTTATCTTCGCCTGTCTGTTGGAAAGGATGGAGTCATGAACCCAGGGACGTTCAGCAGCTCTGGCCCCCTGTCCTGGGCCATGTATCTGATGAGGAAAGACCACACAGGCAGCAGACTCTTTGGTAAAGTTATCATAAATGTTGTGTCTCATTTTCCATGTTGTGGAATGACGATAAATGAAAATAATTGGTATTACTTCGATGTTTGTTCAGTCCTGGTTACCGCATCACACCCATTGTCTGCGCTGTGATTGGCTGACGGTGTCTCACTTCACTGTGAAAGAATAAACCAAACAAAAAAATTCAAATGCAACAAATGTGGTCCTGCCTTGGAAAGTGATTGAGCTCGATCTAATGGCCTGACAAAGTCTGGCTCTCAAAGTTTTGATGGAACCTTCGGACTAGAATCATTTTTTTAATATGGTTCTCAGGGCTAAGAAAATAGCAAATGGTGCTAAATAGAAGAAGGGCTGTTAGTGCTTGAAGTGGTGTTGGAGATCTAGGTTGGCAGTAAATGGTGTAAACAAAGCAGCCATAAGAACCCAAGATACACCACAGAACATAAATGCATAGAACATAACTATTTTTATGTACTTTCTTCTTTTTACATGCACCAGTAATACTTGTATATATGTTTTTTCAGTATTTCTCCTGTGTACTCTGGTATATTTAATTGCAAATAAATATACCGGAGTATATTTAATGTCTTTGTTCAATGACAAAAAGTCTAATTGAATGTCTGACTTTGCACCTATGACATTGTAAAACTGAGGATAAAAACGATGATGACTCATCTGTTTAGCAATATCAGCCGAGGTGCCTGAAAAGAATTTGGAAACCACATAATTGATAGTTTACGTACAAAAACAAAAAGAAGAAGATAAATTATTGTTTTTACTCTTTTTGTGTTATCAAAGGGGAAGGCCAATAACATTCTCAGGAAGTCTGATAGGTGATTAAGGCTGTGTGTAGATTCTGGATCAGAGGACAGCAGGGAAGATCGTATTACGAGCCGGACTATGGGAAATGCTAGATGACTGAAACTCAACACCACTCACTCTGTCATGTTTCTTTATTTCCTTTAACGTCTCTCGTCTGGTTTGTTAGGATCTTATTTTTATTAGGCAGCATTTAAACCTTCAGTAATATTGACTAATAATTTCCTTATCAAGCATAAGATTTTAAATCTTTAATTCAGTAAAAATTCTTAGCAACCAACAACACTATTTTATGAATTCATTCAAACTTATGGTTAGAAATCATTTATGCTGATAAGTAGTTGTGGTAGGAAATGAAATAACAAAAATATTCATACCCCTTTTACAAACTTTTCACAGTTTAGTCACAGCATAACCGGAAGTCTCCTTATGCAATACATGACTCTGAAATATTTATTTACAAATAAAAGTCTACATTATTCGGCCCCCTTCGATTCAGTACCATTAAATAAAGTCAAGTACCACAGTAGAATTGAGCTGTGCGTCATTTATTTTGAGTATAGTTAGAGCTGCTTGGTTTCTGGCCTAAACTGGTTCCAAGGAGAGAAGCTACCAAGAAGTTCATGATAACTCTGGATGAGCTGCAGAGATGCACAGTTCATCTAGGAGAATCTGCTGACAGAACAACCGTCATGCGTTCTGCAAGTCCTATTTTTACATAAGGGTGTTATGAATAAACACAATGTTGAAAAAAAGTCAGAAGTCCTGCTTGCAGTTTATCAGAAGCCATACAGAGGACAGAGCAAACATGAAGAAGATGGTCAGCTCAGGGAATACAAGAGTGATTTTTTTTTTTGCTCATTTCTTCATGAATATACCAACTAAGTGGAGCATAGTGATTGCAATATTGTATCTCTGTAAGGTACAGTGAAGCCGCTCAGGGCCATGGCTCAATATCTACAGTTGAAGTAGAAGAATCTGTCCATATGACACATTTTACTCCAAAAACATACTCTGGCCTTACTGGAAGAACAGAAACGAGAAAGCCATAAGAAGTACAGTGACATAATGTATGTTGGAAAACGATACAAGAAACATGGTGGTGGCAGCATTATGCTGTGTGGATGGAGCTAAATCCAGGACGATTCTGGAAGAAAATTTGTTGGAGGCTGCAGAAGACCTGAGGCTGGGTGAAAGGTTCACCTTCCAGCAGGTCAACCATCATATCCAACCAACAATAGACTGGTTTAGATCAGGGAGAGCAATCCCAGCCCTCAAGGAGTCCTGCAACTCCTAGATGTCTCTCTGATCCAACAGACTTTTCAATCAAATAGCTGAATCACGTCCCAAGTGCAGTCAAGTTCTCCAAAGTCCTTCTAATAACTGCATTATTTGACTCAGGTGTGTTGAAGTCGAGACGCATCTAAAAGTTGCAGGTTTAGATCAAAGCTGATTCATATGTTTGAATTATAATTCTGAACCTAAATCCAACTGAAAATCTATGGCAATACTTAAAAACTGATGTTCACCGACTGAAATTGAGCTGCTTTCAAAAGTGTGTACAAAAGTTTTACTATGAAGAAGTTCTTTTATGAAATGATATACGTTAAGGTTTGTGTCTGGAACGTGTCGACTAATTCAGGAAAGTATGAGTGTTAGTCAATTTATTATCGGTTGTTATTTATTTTGCTACTTAAAGTATTGAACTAATTAAGGAAAAATAGAAATATGAATATTTGCAATAGGTATTCATGTCATGTTCATGTAAAGTCTAACCTTAACACTACCGTATGACATGAAGGAGTTACATTTTAATAGTCCACCATGTGGCTACAGGCAGAAGATGGCCTTTATCTAAAAATATGACAGCATGGATATGAGGAATAATATATCAACATTTCTCCCAACTGTGCAATAATATCAGATTCCATCCTGGTAAAAACGTCCATAGAAAGATTTTAATAAAATGCTTCTGCTATTGTCAAGGACAAACATCAGAGGGATGAAAATACTTGTTTTCTACAATTTTTTTGGTATTTTTATTGATGTCATTTACACCCCAAATAAAAAAAATAGGTATGAAGTGCTTTTCAAACTAATCAAAAGTCATCTATATTTCTCTATTTTTTCCAGGGAAAAAATAGAGACTGGAAAAATATTTTTCCAGTCTGTTGCTCTTTGGCCCAGATATGACAGGTTATCTAGGAATATTTGTTTTAGAAATAAAGTACAATAAAATCCCATGTTGCCATTCAAATGCTGAATTTTAGGACTGAAGATTATAGTTGCAGAAAGAGGATATTTAAGGCATAAAAACATTAAAATATGTGTAAATTATTTGGAAATTAATAATAACAATAACTAAAGACAATTATAAAGTAGATATTAATTCCATACTGTTGGAATTAGGTCATGAATATAAAGACGGAAGACATGTCTGTAGATATTTAGATTTACGAATAAATAAAACAAAGATTAGATATTTATCTGCCTTGATTGAGAAAAAAAAACTTTTATCGCATAATTTAATGTTGTAGATTCTTAAATAATTATATGTATAAATAAATAAACGAAGTCATAATACGAGTAAGGATATAGAGAATTGTAATTTTTACGGATTGAATTTGTTAAAATAATTCCTTTGGTCAAATTTTACATGAACTACTGCCCCCTGCTGGACCCGTGCAGTTCTGAAAGTGTGCCGTTGACCGCAGCCCTGCCAAGCAGGTCGTTTTGTTTCTGGTCGATGTGACGGCCACGTTCTGGCTCCACTCAACTCCACTGAAGTCATTTCTGACTTTCAAGGCGCTTTGCATTTGCTATGGTTCGAAATGAAGTGTTTCGGGCGGACGAAACGCTGATTGGCCAGTTGCATTAAGGCAAACCTGTGATGAGCTTCCTAATTGGTTAATATCTGAGCCATGCTGTCAGTATGCAAATATGCTCTATGCCGGTAAAAGCTTGTCTCCATCAGGATGGCCATTCATGTGTTGAAGAGACTAAAAAGCCCAGAGAGAGAGAAAGAGAGACAGAAAAGAGAGACAGAAAAGAGAGAGAGAGAGAGAGAGAGAGAGAGAGAGAGAGAGAGAGAGAGAGAGCGCAGCTGCTTCACACCCGCACGTCTCCTTTTTCTATCTAACTTCTCCTTTCACTTCCTAGTTGTTGGGAAGCCCAGTTTCTGCTCCACAGCAGCTGCTCGACACTTTTTTCTCAAATCGATCACAGATCTCAACAAACCACTTTCTGTTTTGGAGAGCTGAGCCACTTTGGGCGCATCCGGCGTGTCTGGGATTTTACCCACAGACCAGAAATAACCACCAGCACCTCTGCACATCTTTAAGAGTACCGAATAGTGTGAAAGATCTGCGGGACTGCAGGCGAAGGTCCTGGAGAGCTGTGAGGTCGTGTTGCTGGCACTGAGGCGCACTGATGGTGTTTCTGTGGGATGCAAAATACGGTAGGCCTGCACGGCTTCCAGCCGGGCTCCTTGTTCCTCACTGGGCATAACCATCATGACTCTCCACCCCCCAAAACATTGGACGTGTTTTTATGACTTCATCAGTCCAGGATAGAAAGAAAGTAACGCTAAACTGCACTTTAGTGTTCTTGAGCCCAGAAATCCCGTCCAAATTTGAAACCTGACAAACACGCTGAAAAACGCTTCAGGCTCGTCTCATTCCCTCTGTTCAAAGAAATTCTGCTTTTGTTAAAAACGCTCTGCTAGAAGATGAAGAAGCAACTTTTCTCTTTACTATCCTCACATATTTCAGATTTTTTTTGGATTAAATTATTAGCTTCTAAAAATATGTTAAGTTGTCCCGCAGATTCAAAGTAAATTCACCCTGATGGTTGGATTCTAAAGTTTAATGTAGATGTAAAAAAAAAAGATATAAAATTTTATTTTGTGTACCTTTTTATTTAATTAAAATTTGTATTTATGCAATGCTTTTAGGTCTGCAGAGTTCATGGCAAAGTAGAAAACAGTACGGTATAAAATGTTCACTTATTCTGGGGACTCAAAATTTGAGTTTCTACTAATCATTTTAATGGTATTTATCCCATCATATGTGGACTATAGAAAATTAGCCATAAACGTCTATATTTAAAAAACTGCTTTTTCTCTCTGTAAACAACAGGCAGTCATGTTTGAACTACATATATGATTTAGGCATTTTTAAAATATTACTGAAGAAATTTAACGTTGTTCTGTAATGAGGCTATATTGTAATGAGGATTTGATGAGTCCTGATTGAAATTCAGTCAATCAAAATTAATTCATGTCAAAAAAAGCAGCCACACTTCAAATCCAAAAGCAGTTCCTCTCCCACAGTTGAGCAGAATGCTTTAAAACTGCAGGGTTGTGTGTAGCAACACTGTTTCTTGTTGCCACAATAGCATGAACAATTTAGACATTGGTACAATTTAGTGACTGCAGAAGCAAAAATCTGCAGGAGAGGCTGCATTGTGCCTTTAATAAGACAACTGCTGCTTAAAGCTCCCAAGAGCTGCAGTGTTACTGTTCTATTTCTACTGAAATGTGTTTGCATGCAGCAGTAACATTTCCCTTCACGTTCACTTTTAAATTATTTCCAGTAAAATGTTTCATATTCACAGCCTGGGTCTGTTCTCGTTTGGCGGCTGAAGCCTCTGGAATTTATCCGTGTGACTTTTCTTTCTTTTACTATGATTCCACCGTTTTAAAAGCCTCAAAGTCTTCTCGCGCTTTAAAACCGAGTTCTTTACAGGCTCCTGGGGGACTCATTCTGCACTGCGACTAAATCTTTAGAAATGTTGGGATTTCTGGAAGCATTTCAGGGACATTTTCTTAAATTAACAGTGCTATCTTTGCTTGTCCTACGAGATTTTGATCTCGTAGGACAAGAAAGTTTCTTTTTGGTGTACCTGCTCCGTCTTCTCCACTTCTTTTTCCTTTAGTTCCCTGATCACACAGTGGTCAAAAACTACTCTGAAGCTGACCCAATGACTCAGTTTTGGTAAATAAATGCAAAAAGCCGTCGTTTTATATAACCGGCATAGAAATGCCGCCTGCTGCTTATTGTAAATGGTGACAAGATAAATTTGCGGTTTAGCCGAAAATGATCCATAGCTGCCCAGTCCTGACTTTAAACTATGCATAGAGCTAAAGATTAGGGTAATGGTTTTGAGGCCTCCCAAACCCAAACACCTGGAGCTCATCACCAGACAGATTGTCCAAATAATTGAGAAAGCTGTTCAGCAGTTGGAATCCCAAAAATTATTTTTTATTGATTGCTGAGAAAAAAAAAAAAAAAATGAATCATGCCATTCTTAAAGAAATGTAAAAAACAAATCAGATTTTTTTCCGTACTGATACTTGTACTTAATTATTTTATAATGAAAAAAAATGTTAAGTAAAATTTTCCAGGGTTCTGAATCATTTAGGTTAACTGTGGGTCCTCATCCACCCTGTATGCTACAGTTCGATTTTATAGCTCTCACTATAGACATGAGCAAATTTAGGCGAGTTAATGTTTTCCTGCAAACATTCCTACATTTTCCTAAATGGCATTCATAATATGGTCCTATGTTACACCATCTTCACACCCGTTGGCAAACAGGGAATTGTGAATTGCTCCGTAATAGTTTTTCAACTTAGAACGACCCAATATAGTTTAAATTATAAAAGTCCTTCAGTTATATTTATAGTAAAAAAAAAGCATGTTGATATTTGAAACTGAGGAAAGTTTTTTGTTTAAAAAAAGTATTAACATGGGATATTTAAATATTCTAAATATTACAAGGTTACGATTGTGCAATAAAAGATGACAATAACTTTTCAGGGTCTCCAATCAGCAGCTGAGGTGATGCTGTCAGCAACCACATTCTCTCCCTCTCCTGCTAGTAACCTGTTGCATGTCATTAACATAGAAAGTTAACTTTCTTTTTGGTGTACCTGCTCCGTCTTCTCCAACCCCCAGTCAGTCGTAGCAGATGGTGCCACATACTGAGCCAGGTTCTGGTTCTGCTGGAGGTTTCTTCCTTTCCACTGTCGCTACATGTGCTTCACAGCTGAGGGATTGCTGTAAAGGCAACAACAACACAAGAGATTGTCTACTGTTGCTACGTGCTCATCCAGGAGGAGTGAATGCTCCAAGTCAATGATTGATTTTGAATAATAAATTGCAGCTAATTCACTGTTTGATAATTAGGATCAAGTGGAATGTGTGTGGCTGAACTGAAGTGTATTTTTTTGGAATGTGCCTTCGGACGACATTTGTTGTGAAATGGCCCTAGATAAATAAACTGAGTTCATTTGAATTCAGTTTATTTAGCAAACATGTGTTTTAAAGAATTTATTTGTTTTCAATATTATCGTATGTGTATATCTGTAGTATGACTCATGCCACCATGTTGATTTTCTCCAGATCCAGCCCCTGGTAGGCGATACACCCCCCCCTCCACTTCCCTTGCCTCGGGGGGGAAAATGGCCGAGGCTTTGCCTCTAGGAGCCCAGGAGGCTGGTGGAGGGGCCACCGTGATGGGCAAGTTCCGCATAGCGGACCACGGCATGGCTGAAGTACAGCAACAGACTCTTCAATAATTGAAGTGCTTTGATTTATAATTAAAAACCAAAAATGTGATGCCCTTTTTCATCTTTGTAGGTGATTTCTGATCATCCAGGAGAGCTGGTAAAAACTGACAGCCCAAATTTCCTCTGCTCTGTCCTGCCCACTCACTGGAGGTGTAACAAGACTCTTCCCATTGCTTTTAAGGTGTGTACTAAACATTTTTGATTGGCACTGCATATGTAAGTGTGTGTTTGAGAGTTTATTTCGCATGTGTGTTCCTAATACTCCTAATAATAAGTGTTCACACACTTATTTTGTTGAATAAGTGTCTTATAAGGGAAATGTAAATGTAGTTGCTGGGGTTTGGATCAGGAAGAGTAAACCCTCACTGAAATGTATTTGCACTGGATCCTTTGCTTTTTCCCTTATAGTAAATCTCCAACCTGAACTTCATACGTTAAAATCATTACAGGGGGACCCCCACCTATTCCCAGTTCAGTTTAAGGCTTTTTTCATTCAGTACTATTTCAAATATTTGAAAGCTTGGGAAACTTGAAATATCTCCAATGGAGAGAAGGAAGACTGTGAAAGGTTCATTTATTAGCGGCAGTGCTAAGTTGGTTTCCATTGTTTCTATAACTATTAAGGTATATTTAGTGTTTGAACTATTAAAATAGAGGGTTATTGTTTTAGAGGAGACCTCCAGAATTCGCAGACTGAAGCTTTTCTCTGACCAGAGGTCCTCTGTACATTCATTAACATAAACATCAACCGAAAAACTGTTTATGAAGGATTTCATTCTTTATTGAACTGTGTTCAAAAGATTCAGTCTAAATTTATGGACTGTGATATTTAGCAGTAATATATTAATATAATTTACTGCAAATAAAAAAGTGATAATATCTCCAAACAGGTTTTTATCTGTATTTCTACATCTTAGTCCTATATGAGCACTTTGTTCTCTTCATTCATTCCCAGCTTTGTGGAAGCACACTGTCTGGTGTTTCTTTTGTTTCCAGGGTATTCACTCACATGTGAATGTATGGTAGGAAGCTTTTCTCCTCTTTCAGACTCAATGCATTTGTGGAACAGCATCTCTAAGCTGCAGAACACACAGCAGATTGATTTATTGAGTTTTATGCATTAGTCTTCCCTCATGCATTTCTCTGCTTGTTTGTGAATTTGGAACATAATGCATCATTATGGAGCATAATGAGTGACTGTAGCTACATCTTACTGAAAATGGATGTAATGCACATATAATGCACATTTCATGCACACCCATTAAAGCGCCCATCTAAATGTATGTTATAGCACAAATATGATGGATATGCAGACAGGTATTTTGTAATTTTTTCTACAAATATCTGCACATTCTAAATTTTGTTGCATTTTTTTTTGTTTGATTTTTCAGTCTTTTACAACCCATAATGCAAACATCAACATGTGATTATTGAAGTACATAACAACCAATGTTTGACTCACAGATTAATGGCAGCTTGTCAGTTGTTTGCTTAGAGAGCTCCATGTGAGAAGAGAAACCATCCATAGTACTCCATCTATCCCGGACATTTGCACAGCAATGGTAGATTATCGTTTTTATGGAAATAAGCCTTGCTGGGGCTCAATAACAGCAGGTGTTAAAGAGAAGGATAGACTCCAAACCCCTCATTTCAAATTTTCTAAAGTATTCACACCCATTCACTTTTTTGGATTTTGTCCCATCCAAACCACAAACCTTAATTGATTTCAGGATGTGATAAAATGGCACAAAGCAGTGCGTCATTGTGAAGTGTGTGATTGTATGAAAAGTGCTCTATAAAAAAAGTTTCATCAGTCCATTAATTTGGCTGGACTTTGGCTAGGACATTGTAACACATGAATCTGTTCATCATAAACTTTGTTGTCCTGCTGGAAGTGTTCTGCAGCCTGGGACCTTTTTTTCTTTCACGTTTTTACTGGATTTAGCCCCATCCATCTTCCTGTCAACCCTGACCAGCTTCCCTCACTGTGCTGGTGTATTCAGGGTGATGTAAAGTGTTAGTTTTTCTTTACATGTTGTCAACAATTCAGTTTTGATCCCACCTGACCGTAGCACCTTCCTCCACATGTTTGCCATTTCTCCATCTGAGCAGTAATTGTCCGCAGCTCCTCCAGAGTTACCACAATCCTGTTGGCTGTTGCTTCGCTACATCGTTATTTTCCCATCCTCTTCACAGTTATGCATTGCTTTGTGTTGGTCTGTCACACCATGACAGACCCTAATTATAGGGTTAATTGAGGAGCCATTTTGTTATGACTTCATGTAGGCAGAGTTTCAGAAAGAGCAGGAGTTTTTAAAGGAACAGAGAGCCAATTTCAAGGCAAAATTTCTTTTAAATCACATTTGATATGAATAGCATTTTTTAAAGAGCTGCAGTTAACATTGTTACTTGATTGTACTGTATACCTGGAAGTTCTCCCCCTTTAATACTTCTGGATGACTTCAAGAGACTTATAGATGTGTCGGTGTGTACCAAGCATGACTGAAGTGTCTATCTAAATGGTGTGATACATTTAAGCAGAGCTAATGGGTGAACAATAAGAACCAAAGGTTTCATTAATAACATTATAATGTTAGCATTTAAGTTTTAACTTTCAGAACTTTTATCCATTTTCCAGTAAGTAGAATAAAATTGTAAACAAAGCTAACAATAATTTCTTTTTATTTTGTATTAGGGTCTAACAAGACCTGAGTTTCTAGACTGTCATAATTTTGTTTGGTGTGCGTCCAGTTAGTGACCCTGGGTGATATTCCTGATGGTACTTTGGTAACTGTGATGGCTGGAAACGATGAGAACTATTCAGCAGAGCTTCGCAATGCCACCGCGGTCATCAAGAATCAAGTGGCCCGATTCAATGACCTGCGATTTGTCGGCCGCAGCGGGAGAGGTATGGATACATGACAGAACATGAAATACTAGGGAGAGTCTGTGGGTTGTTCTTATCTCACCACGGTTGGATTTTAATGGACACGTTTTGAACAGGCACTTAGTGCTGAATGGATAAAATAGGGGAAGTACATGTGAATAAGAACAGCATTCATTCAACTTCCTCCTAGCATTTCATTTAGCATCAACCTGGCTCTGCCAAGCCACGCCCTTCCCATTTCTGTCTCTAACGGAAACACTGGACCACAGTTACTCTAAATCAGCCATAGGCAAATGTCCCTACCTATCTATTTAAAACAGCACTCCTGTGTACATAAATTCCTTCTGCACTTCCACACATTTAGGAATGTTGAAAGCTGTGCTTAGTCTTTTGCCCTGTTGAAAATATAGACACAACTGTCAGAACTTTATTGAGGGATTTCACAGTGCTGCAGAAAAAAATCATTAATGCACTTTTAGTTAAAAGCAACACTGAGGTGGTTGAATTCCCAGCTTTACTACAGTGCCACAAAGATAAGTTAAAGATATGGATGGCTGCATCACTTCACAACTGCAATTCACTTGAAAACAGAATTGCTGCAGGTGGTTGAACAGCAAAATGGGATTCTGATATGTAGCAGAATCATTACTTGGTTGTGTAATTCTCTGACATTTTGGTATTCTTTATTTTTGCTGAACTCGGCTGTGTTGTGCAAATTTCAGATATTATCGGGATTTAACAAAATAGAAGGAAAAATCATTTATGGTCTTAAATATTATGTGCAAATGAATATATGAATAAAGCGATGAGCATTTGTATTATCTTTAATAGTCCAAGTAATTGGCTTCAGAAGGCTCCCTAATTGTACTCTGTAAATCATATATATATATATATATATATACCTCCACTTAAAAAGCATGTAGCATACAAATAACTCGTTTGTAGTTTCAATGTGACAAAATGTGAAAACCTTGTGGATGAAAACTTTTACATCAACTGAGAAGTTTGATACATTTTCTTCAAAACAAACACTTAGCAACCTTTTGAGCTTGGTTTGTTCACCTAAAATGTACAATTCCTTAAAATAAAGAATTAACTCAGTTTTTGTAAAAATAATAATAATAATAAAAAAAAACAGTTAATGAAATCCACAAAGTTCTTAATGTACTCAGTGCTACAGTAATCTGTGTGTGTCTGTGTGTGTCATTTGTGACAAGTTTTCAGTCTTTCTCATAGTTCCTCTTTTAAACAGAACACTTATTATTTTGTTTTGCAATATCTCAGCACTAAGCCAAAGACAGAGTTTAGTTCATCTCCTCCAAAAATCCGACTCAATGGATTTGGCAGTTATTTCTCTTCCTCTCTGTCAGACTGCATGTAAACTTTGAATGAACTTATAGTTTTTCCAAATTACATTTTCATATTCCTATGGACTGGTTTCTGTACAGTAGTGAATGTGCAGTATATACTGTGTTAAAGTATGTAGTGTACAATAATAACTAAATGGAGGAATAGACTTTTTAGGTGCCACCTTGTGGCCATTATTAAATTTGCTCATGGAGTTAAAAAACCCCATGAGCCTCTAAAGCTGTTTTGTAATCAGTGTCTGCATGTATACTGTAGCCTGTAACAGTGTTCATGAATAACTTCAATTCTACAATGTATGACATGCATTTGTAATTACCGGACCTGGATACATATAAGTGGATACTAAATCTAAAGGAATTACTCTTATATTTTACCTTTCCTGTCTCTACTCTTTCCTCATGGTTTCCTTGTTTATCCTCGTTAGGAAAAAGTTTCACTCTCACGATCACGGTGTTCACCAACCCTCCCCAAGTGGCTACGTATCAAAGAGCTATCAAAATCACAGTGGACGGTCCCAGAGAGCCACGACGTGAGTAACCTTGACATACTTACATAAATATATCGGAGTAGGGGTGCATCAGTTGCAGTTTTTTGAACAATCGCCAGTCACCAGTCTTTAAAAAGCCTGGCCTGTCGATTCCATTTTGGCCAGTACCATTTTTTTTGTCCGAAATGTCACTAAAGAAAGTCACTGAGTTCACAACAGTGGGGTGACTACTGTCAACTGCAAACGTGCAGATATGATCTGGTGGGCCGTCTGTCAGTCAAACGTCTCACAGCAGAGCAGAAGAGGACAGTGGTTAGATTAGATCGGGGAATAGGTTCAGCTTCACATGTGTCACGTGAAGCTTATCTCCTAAAATTAAGAAAATTGGTGCAGAGTTTACATTTGTTGTAGGACCTCTGTCACCAAACTGTCAATGTTTGATGTTTTGAGGCATGAACACATCATTTACTTTGTTCAACAACATTACACTAAGTTCCACTACAAGGATTCTTTCTTTTTTATTCTTTGCCAGTTTAAAATTTTTTTAAAAAATTCAATTTCTTGAGGATATATTTTAAAATACAGAAAATATCTTTGAGCAAATACATATTTTGTTCATTTAAAGCATGCTTTAATATATTTCTTAAAAGTGTATTTTGGTAGAATTATATTTAATTGTGTTTAAAGTTATGTTAAAATTGGTACAAGCATGCTGTATACGACTATTTATAATATAAATATATTTATAGTATTTATAACTATATACTCTGTATATAGTTACATGTAGTACACTTAATACTTAGTATATTTAAAATGTACTTACACAAATGTAAGTATGTTTGAAATATACTAAATTCTATTTTTTTCACAGCATTAATGTTGTATCACTAACATGTAATCTAAAGAGTTACAGGTTTTATCGAGAAAAAAAGCCGTACTGTGTCAGATCACAAGTGAACCTTGTTTTATTGACCAATCTAAAAAGAGAACCTTGGCGTTTTTGCCTCCAGGTCATCGTCAGAAGCTGGACGAGGTCAAACCTGGCTCACTGGCTTTCTCTGAGAGGCTTACAGAGCTGGAGCAGCTGAGAAGGAGCTCTATCAGAGTAACGCCTCCTCATAATCATCATCATCAGCAATCTGCAAACAGCCACCGATCTGCAGTCCTCACTTCGGCCACGTTTTCTAGCCCTCCACACTCTGGACTAACAGCTGGTAAGACAGTAAAACTGAGTCTGCACTGCAGCACTTCATCAAACTAAAGCTTGGATCTGAAAATATTCAGATTGAAGTTATTCTACTTCAATAAAAGATTTGTTTGTTTGAAGGCTTTTCCAATTTGTTATTCCTGATAGCATGGCGAGGGGCTTCTTCTATACAATAGACAGCCAGGATATCTGAAAACAACTATAATTCCCAGAATATTTGCTGTGACTACTCTGTAATCAGGACACATACTTGTACTTTAATCCAGACAAAATACAACAATGAATGCAGACCCTGGTATTTGCAGGGATGAGACCACAACCAAATAGATTAAATCTATGAACACTCGAGACCTCCTGTAAAAATGTGTGTGACTGCCTAATATAATTGCTCAAACACCAAATATACCTTATTATGCATTAATACACACAATGAAAACCGTCAGAACTCTTCCACAGAAGCTAATATCCATGTTTTTTCTTATCTCTGCTACGAAGGAGAGCAGCCAATTAGTGCCAAGGAAAATAAATCTCGCTGCATTGACTGCTTTGCAAATGGCAGCCAAACTCAAATGAGGCCACATTACACCTAGGTATTCCAGCTTCCCAAGCTGCATTTTCTTTTGACTATTTCATATCTGCTCTACAAAAAACATTGTGAATAAGAAGATTTTCTGCAAATATTTTGAAGTCACATTCAACAGAAGTCTAAATTTCCGGTGAATCCATGAATATTAAACTGCGAATAGGTGAGGGCCCACTGTATTTATGGATTTTTTGGATACTACTTTAGATGTGCTATTCAGGTGTTTGAAAGACTAAAAATTTCTCTGGTTCAACTCCGTGGGATTCTGCTGCTAAGACGTCGTTATAAACATTTAGGGATTTATTCCAACCAGATGGTACAGGCGAAAAAAGCAGTCCAGACGAGTAAGTGACTTAAGTGCCTTGACCATAAACACGGTATGAAATTGAGTCAACGTAACAAGTTCAAGATAACTATTCTTCATTCTGAGACACAGCCTCCCCACTGAATACATGGATGGAGAGGGAGCATAAGAGTCTAATTTTAAACCTCTATTTTTTAGAATTCTGCTATAATTCAAGCCTGTACAGTAATAGTGACTAATGAAGTCCAAAAATGGTTAAAAATTCAAATATTGTGGGAACAACACTCAGAAAGAAATACTGCACAATGTCCAGTCAAAGTCATTGTCACAATATTAATGAGTGCAATCACAAACACAATTCATAAGGAGTAGTTTGATGCAATATTTGGTACATTATATCTTTTCAGGAGAGCCATGCATTCAAACTGGCTGACTGGAAATGACCTTTAGTCACTTTGAGCCCAAACATTATGTAGATGTTAGAATCAGAATTCCTGTTATTGTCATTGTACACAAACAAAAGCACAAAGACATTTTAAATATTTAGTGGCTAAAGATGCTAATCCTTAGGGATATGGACATCATGTTGACAGAAAAGGAAGAAATTATTTTTTTTTTATGAATCACAATGGCTATTATACTCTTCAAGAATAGTTCCTCTTATTCTGATATCATCCAGCCCATTTAATTCATTTGTGTTTGTCTCAGATTCCAGACAGATACAGTCTTCTCCATCCTGGTCCTATGATCAGTCTTATCCCTACCTTGGCCAGATAACTACTCCCACTGTTCACACAACTGCTCCACTTTCACCTGGTCGCTCTTCTCTTGGTGACCTGTCCTCAAGACTCACAGGTAAAACATCAACATACACCATAAGCGTATATGAGGCTCAACCAGATGATATTCTGTGGCATTTGTTCTCCTCAGGTCCTGACCTTACAGCCTTTGGTGACCCCAGGATGGCTTTGGAGCGGCCTTTTAGCTCCCTTCCCTCCCTGCCCGACTCTCGTTTCTCTAACCCTCGGGTGCACTATCCTCCTACAGGAGCTGCATTCACATACACGCCAACCCATGATCCAGTCTCTAATGGTGCCATCAGCATCACTATGGCGACAGCCATGGCAACCACCCAAACAGGACGGTACCATGCATATTTGCCTCCACCGTATCCTGCAAACACCCCTCACCAACCTCAGAATGGGCCGTTCCAGTCTACTTCATCTCCATACCACCTGTATTACTCAGCCACCACTGGCTCATACCAGTTCTCTATGATGGCCGGGGGAGGAGGCGGCAGTGACTCACATTCTCCACCTCGTATCCTCCCGCCTTGTACCACTGCATCCACAGGTTCTTCTCTTCTACACCCTTCTTTGCCCAATCAGAATGAGGGAGTGGGTGTGGAGGTGGAATCCAGCCACAGTAGCTCACCAACAAACATGGCTGCTGCTGAAGCTGTATGGAGACCATATTGAGTCACAGTGATAACAGATTTTCTACTCTTATCACGGCAATGCTGCTAAGAGTAGACTCACCTGAAATGAGTATATTTTATATAAGGACTATGTGAGTCTTATCTTTACATCATTTAAGTTGTTTGACTGGTGGTTCTAGATTTACCGGGAGGGGTGGAGCAGTTCTTTTTCATTGAGGCACAGTACAAAACAATAAAAAAACCAGGGCAATATTTCATAAGTTAAGTAAGCCACAGAGCCATTTGGTTCTCCGGAGCTGCAGATTGCAGACCCCTGATCTAGCAGATGAAAACTGTTATTCTATCTCAATGCGGTTGAAGCTAACAGAGCAACACTTTAAAGCCGCAGTATGAAACTTTTATACAAAATATTTTTTTACATATTTGCTGAAGCTGTCGCCATGTCATATGAGGCAGAGAATCAGTGAAAAAAAATCTAGCTCCTCTGCCTTCTCCCAGTGCTAAATAGAACAACCAATCAGTGGTGGGGGTCATTCACAGTGTCCAGTGGTGCTGCCAGCGTTTACCAGCAGATTCTGTTGTGAGTGCTCACGCTAGTTAGCATAGCCACCGATGGCAGCGGGTAAAATGGTTTCTCTGTAACAGTAAGTTATTTCTCTACCATTAGCGCATTTAGCAGCGAGTATATGAGGATTAGTGATGGCACCAAGACCCTCCTCCTGGCTCTGATTGGTTGTTTTTGGTCGGGAGCAGCACATTTCTTCAGACAGCAAAAGTAGTTCAGGGAGGAAAATCGATCTTTAGGCAGATTATACGTCTCATACTGTTAAAATATGGTGACAGTTTTAACAATTATGTAAAAAACATGGTATTTATAAACCTTACATACTGCAATTTTAATTATTAATTCATCATTAAAATAAAACTGAAGGAAACCAATGGAATTGGCCCAACGTAGCAATTGCTGCCTTTCCATCAACCGTATAATTGCGCAAATTATATGGTTAATGGACAATTTGCGCAATTATCTGTTAAGCGAATTTGCAAAATTCACTTAACACAATTATGTAAATTCCACGTTATCTCATGAAATCTCAAGACATTACCAGTAACATATTGTTTTCTTAAAAAAGCCTTGACCTCTTGAGTAAGCTGTTCATTTTCTGTAGGGTTTACAAAATGTTGCTGAACCACAAATACGTAGATTTTGGTGTCAATTTCTAGTGAATGTAATTCCAATTGGTTTCACACTAGGACTGTGAATGCAGATCACCAACAGTACAGCATGTGTTTTATACCAATGAAGAAATGTGTCAATTTGTGCAACTTACTCACTAAATGACTTGTTTTACATTTTTGCTCAGAAAGGATCTTTACTTTACAAATGTATGAGATTCGATGTCTCAGATCTGGACACATACACTTAGAGTCAGAGATAAAAAGTCAAAGGTAAAAAGCACTGGATGTCATTTAAAGAATTGGAAAGTATGCAGACATTTATTTTATGTTAGCTAACTTGAATTTAACACTTTAATCGGTTTCATATTTCTGTACAAATGCAATAGAGTTGCAAAGTGGAGTCCTTCCAAAAACAGAATAAGGGCTACACCAATTAACTGAGTATTAATCTTATTTTCATTTTAGTGCATCAGATGCACATTGTATTTTCCAGGCTGAATGACACTCATTACACAAAGAATCAATCATATTTATTCTCCTTTTGCCACTGCAGATTATATTCCATTTCATGCTAAGCCAAGCATCTTCTTCTGTCACATTGACTTTGCATGCCCTCTTTCACTTTACCCGTCGATCTTCATCACCAGCAGCTCCATGTTTAACATCTGTTGTCCAAGATATGCACCAAGCCCTCCGTCAGTCCTGCCTCCAGCTGGCTGGCCTTTGGATTTTCCCTTCTGACCATTTTGTTTGCTCTTAACTGAACTTTAAAATGATCGTGTCTTCACCTACAAATGGCTGTCCTATGTTTTTATTGGGTCCTTCCTCTCCCCACATCACAGCACTGGATTCATTATGCAGGCATTCCCAAAAGATTTGATCCTTATGCACAATGACTCTTGTTAGAGCTCATTGTCAGGTGTATGGTATTCTGAAGTTTAATAATAAACATTTCATAAACCATAAGCTGTTAATGACAAGTGAATCAAGTTTATGCAAACTGATCTACCAAAACCCCATCAGAATATCCTACCTGGTAAACAAGTGGGTAGCACATTTTGCTACAGCAGATTCCTTCATTTGAATATCATTAAATACAGAGGTAGCACATGCTGATGCACCAAAACTCCTTCATCAGAATGATGAAGCATCACTATGGCGACAGCCATGGCATAGCAGTGCATTAAGACCCTGCATCAGAATATTCTGCCTTCTTAAAAATATTTTACATACAGAGGTGTATGTAAGAATGAAACAGCACCAAACAGAGGAAACAAGTTTTTATTGAAATTAAATAGACATCTAGATCGCTGCAAACTCTTTTTTGCATATTAATACATTGTATGAGTCTTTATCAAATGAAGCAGTCAAACTTCGCAGGTCATTGTGCACCTGAGATGATGGGCTGTCTTAAAATATACTACACAGCTTCAATCCCACATAATATTACTACCAACATGCTCCATTTAGCACAGTTTAATTAAAAAACTATTAAACTGAAATATTTTAAAGTATAGGGACAACACAGCCCACAAAACAACGTATTTTGTCCCGTTTCACGTGGTTAACGCCAAACAACGACTTTCTCGTTTACAGTATGCAGTACAGTAAGGACGTTGCAGACAGCAAACTAGTCATTTACAAATATGTTTACAAGCTGCCTTAAAACACGCGTAATACAACGGCTAACTGACAGCCAGGTACAAAATAGATTGGAAAAAACTTACCTTAATCTCCAATTAAATGACACAGACGAAAGGAAACCTCCAGACAGGATGGATGAATAAATCTGCTGCGTAAGCAGTGAGTGACGTCGATGTGCGCGTGCGCATTGCCACAAGGTAGGACGGATTGATGGGTAGCACAAATAGTTAGAACAAAACAAACTTGCCTACACACGATGACATTATTGTGTACATCCAATAAAATCTTTTTTATTTTCAGCCATTCTTATAGCTTTGTTCTTCAGTTCCCATATTACTACAGTAATATGTTACATGCATGTTCTTGTTTTTAACGAAATATCTTTTATAGTATTTTATTTTTAACCATGTAAACAAATAAATGAATTTCTTTAAGTGTTCCTTTAGCCAATTAAATAATTGATTTAAATAATTTTTTCAGGTTTTGTAAATTATGTCATGAAATAAAATTAATGAATCACACTCTACTAAACATTTTCCTGTTAAATCATAAAGAAAATTAATTTAAGATCAATAAACAGTACATTGAAATGAAAAAAATAATGCAAAAGAACTTAAAATAATTTCTTATAATATTGTGAAGTTAAGTCTGACTAGGTAAAAATCACATTTTAACAAAAAAGACATGTTAAAAAATGTTTTTAAACAGAAATAAAAGCAATTGCAATTCAGCATTAGCACAATGCTAACTCACCAAGACCAGGTATCAATGGACACAGCAACACAGTTTGACTAGCTCACGCTCCCATCAACTTAGCATAATAGATATTAAAAATTAGCTTCTGGAAAGTGCTGTTAATTTGTAACGACACCCATGAAGCTCAGCACAGTTCGTCTACAGCCTCCTTACATGAAGTGCAGCTGACTGCATTCCAAGTTAAGACAGGATCACCATTCATTTTGAAGCAGGAAATAAAGCTAAAAGAGGATCACATTTCTTTTCAAAATAAAAGTGTTTTTAGTTTTTTCAAAATAAAAAAAGTACATGTATTAATATGAATAGGAAAGAAAAGGGGACGTTTTCTCTTCTGGGTTACACTTGTGCTAAGACAAGCAAAAAGAACATTTTAGGGTCGTCCCAATTTTTCCAGAGCTTCATGACCCTTAAGACTTTTGGGAAAACAGAAGTGGACTGACTAGACTAAAGTTGAACTCAGTTTTCAGGTTTTGGCAGCGATCACCTTTTCACATTGGGGGGTGTAAGTTGTGACGTGATTCTCCTTTAGAGAGAATAACGGATTGAAACACTAAAATGACAAGCATGCAAAGAAAAAAGGAAATCAGGAAGTGTTCAAACACTTTTTCGCCAATAAAGGTAAGGTAATTTTATTTATATAGCACATTTTCAGCAACAAGGCAATACAAGTGCTATAAAATTAACTTGCCGAAAACCAAAAATTGTAGAGAAATTACCTGCATAAATAGGATTTATTAACTATTTTTAAAAAACAATTTACAAAAAACTACACCTATGCTTGATGAAAGACCAACAAAAGCAAAAGAATTGGATGTTGTCTTTTAGCCTGAGCTGCGGTGGTTCCAGATGTGCACCGTCTCTGTTTTATCCAGTCTTCCAGCTGTAGCTGTAGTTATTCATCATAATGTGCGTCAGGGTAGTTTTGCCAAGAGTGGACGGCTGCTGGAGATGATTAACTGAAGCAGGAGGAAGACCACAGTGAGTCGGGTCTCCCACTGCCTTGCTACACTATAAAACACAGAAACATGGGAGATTGCTCAATAGTTACTGTGATGTGACTGATTCAATATTAGAGTTAGCATGCATCCAATATGTGATTAATATCATACCCCTTTCCTGCAGGTTTCTATGTTCATGACAGCAGTGGGTGTATGAGTATAAAGAGCAGCAGAGAAGTTGCCTTTTTGTGCCGCCTGAAGAAGAGTTGTGATGGCATGAAGAGATGAAGGGAGGATGGGTCCTAAAGTGCAAAAAGAAAGTCAGTTTAAGTTCATTTGTTCACCACCAACTCAAAATAAATGTTATCTCAAGACAAGAAGAAACACAGGCCCCATCATACAGAAATCCCACCAGTAAGATCCAATCATCCGGATTAGAGTCACTGACATTCAGTCCAGTTTGATCTGGTAAAGCAGTCAAATTCAGTTTATAATGTTATCTATGAAGGACTTTTAGAGGACAGAAAGCACAGAAAACAGTAAACAATGCTTAATGAGCATCTTGTATTTGGAACTGATTCTCTTTTCATTTCATGAACAGGGGACTGGCACAGAAATAGAATCTGTCTAAACTGTGATAATATCGCCTGCTACCGCCACCTACTGGTAGCTTTGTTCAAGTTTCCCTGAGAATTTGGGTGGTTTTATTCAGCTCAGTTCAAGAGCCAAAATAATGGCAAACCTAAAACTGGAGGGTAGCAGAAAAAAGTAGCAGAGTGTGGGAAGATTTTATTTTGTTGGGATTGTATTGGGCAGGTGACAAGCAGTGCAACACAAAGCGCTTAGAATTAATACCACAAAGTTCAATCTTTGTCCCATGAGACCAGAGAGTCTTATTTCTCATATTCTGGGGGTCTTTCATGTGTTTTTTGGCTAAGTCTATGCAGGCTTTCATAGGAGGATCAGAAGAAATGCAGCCCACCCTTTGCTGTGATGAGTGTCACAGCAGAGGGTCTGAATACTTTTGAACAACTGATATTTCAGTTTATTTTTCAATACATTTGCAAAAATTTCTACATTTGTTTTTTCTGTCAAGATAGGATTCTGAGTGTTCATTAATGACAAATAGTATTAACTGTTTTGATTCTAGCAAATGACTGCAGTGAAACAAAGAGTGAAGAATTTAAAGGGATCTGAATATTTTCCGTACCCGCTGTGTATTTCCTGTGCACATAGTGCCATTTTATAACACAATCAAGTAACTATGTTACTGCATATGTTATCTGCAATTCAGAAGTAAAAAAAAAAACGTTCCAGTTCTGGTTCTGTACCTGTGAGCTCCAGGCTGCTAATGTTCTGGTAGGTACAATCGACCAAGTTCTTGACATTAACGCTGCGGCCCTGGAGAACACATCATAAACCAGACTGTCAACCAGGGGTTAATAAACACATGGGGTTATTAGTAAAGCTTGATCTTACATTTCATTTTCAGTCCTTCAAAAAAACACAAAAAAAAAACTTGTGTATTGACTCAGAAACGATGACATGAATAACTCCTATACCTTCAGCACATTCATGGTAGCCCCTCTGAAGGCAGTGGGGGCCAGCAAGGTTGGAGGCAGACCAGTCTGAGAACCAGCTGCAGCCACCACACTCTTCCAGTTGATGAGGAAGTTGATGAGATTGAAGGAGTGGGATCCCTCCACACATACAGCCGACTCAGGTTTATGGTCTAGAGACAGAGTCGGAGCTTCTTTTTGTCTATACAAGCAGTCAAGGAGCATTAAGTATTTGCTGTTTTTAACTTCAAGAAGAACAAGGTTGTATTAGTTCAGAAACGTGGAGGATACAGCTGTATGTTAATGCATTCGGGCTTCTTGAGTTTGTCCTGGATTCCTATCTCCTTTAGCCAAGACAAGCTGTCGTCTTCACCTTGGCTGAATCCATCATCTTCTTCATCCCAATTCTGATAGTCCTCATCCTCCTGCAAGCTGCAACATTTACATTTTGAATCACTGCAGCAGTTAAACCAGAAAAAGACCATTTTAAACATCTTCAAGAACTCAAAATTCAGATTTGTCATCAAAGTAAAAGTCTCACAAATCTTTGTTCTCGTTTTCCATTTCCTCTTCTCCCTTTTGGATACTTTTATGTTGCTCACTAATCCGCCTCCTTTCCTTCAGCAGGGGAAGACTGAACTCCACACCTTAACAAAGACATGAGTCCCAGATGAAGCACAGCAGCACAAGGGATAGTTGGTACCAGAGGTCACACTAGACTTTTTTGTTGTCCGTCATTTTGACTGAGCATAAAAAAAAAATCTGTCATTTACTATTTTTACCCGTCAAATTATAATCACATTAACATCGGCTATTCAGCCATATTTTTATGTGGTTCAGTTAATGTTCACCTAGTTGAACCATGAGTCCAGATCCCATCACACATTAAGCAGATGAACACATCTAACCACCAACTG
>CAEGAE010002573.1:0-16001 GCA_903067095.1 Girardinus metallicus
TGGATATATTCTTCGTGGAAGAACTTGGATCCTTTCACACGTTTGTTGGGCGAATTCGCCGCTGCGATTTCCTCCTCATTAGTGAAAGAAAGTGCTGGCAAATTAAGTAAGGATGATGAAAAGGACCGGAGGAGAAACATTTTTCTTAGAGTACTTGAAATACAGCCAATAAAACAGGAAGTACCCCAGCCCTATCAGATGCAGCTTCCGGTTGTCGTGGAAAAGGTCTATCCCAATTAAAAAAGAACATTTAGCAAAACGAATTGCTCTAAATCGCCTCAGAATAGGTAAACGAGCGGTCTGTGGAGCTAAAATGACCAGGAATTCAGACCAAAACATTGCAGTTCTACTTTAAATGGATAATTTAAATATGAAAAAGAAGTATTTAAAAGCATGAAACGTCCGCTTTAAAGTATCGTTTGAGAATAAATTTCCGTTTCGTGGAGCAGTTTTCCACAAACGTTGCATAAAAGTGACCAGAGGCATGGCATGGTTGTAAAAAACAAAAATATTTCTCCTCAACCGCCAGATGCTGACATCCAGAAAATTTCTCGACACCAGCCGCCTTTCCGGAAATCCATAACTGTATTTTTACTTGATTGCCCACAAGACTGATCGTAAGAGAGGGGAGTGTGTTCAGTTTTCAAGGAAAGTGTAACAAGTACGTTTTCTTTAGAATCTCAATACATTTTCTAATGTACAAAAAGAGAGGAGGGTCTGGGGGGTAGTAATCTTTCTCTCATTCTGTCACTCTTCAGTCTGAAAAGAAGTCACTAAATCTCCCATCCTGTACCCTATGAGCGCCTGCTCTTACACTTGACCATAACTCACCCCGCCCTTCCCCCCATCACCCCACTGATGGCATGATATACCCTTGATCCAGCATGGGGGGGGGGTATCTTATGATTGGTGGTGTGTGTAGTGGGGTGAATTAGTGCGGCCGTGCTGACGAGCTCCCCACCCTCTGCCAAGGCGGTGGCAGCACGACTTCAGCCATTACATCAGCTCTCCGGCTCCCTCCTCTGTGATTGAGATTGTAAAGGCTGTGCTGAGCTCAGCATGTTTTATTTTATTTTATAATTTTTTTTCTTCCCCTCTTCATCCCGAGGCCCTCATTTAACTCTGCCAACTCCCTAGCCGCCGCCAACTCCAGCCTCTCCCACCGCCACCACCTCCACCCACCTCCCTCTCTACTGTTTAATTTTTCAAATGGAGAGCAGCCTGAGTCACTGTGCGACGGGTCCAAGCCACACACAGCAGACCTGGAGATGATGCCTTGAAGGAAAATGCGTTTAACCGCCGAATGCAGTGTGTTTGCTTCCATCCCTACAAACATTGTTTTTTAAGTTTGTTTTGTGGCAGCCAAATATTCGTTTCCATACCAGTTTTGGATGTAATTGCATCAGCTTTTTTTTTTTTTTCTATTTGCTTCTGTTGTTTTAGAGGTATTCCGAATTTTTGAAATGAGGTCTTGTTGAGCGATTATAGCCAGCGAATAGCTTACTTGCACTAGATAGCTGTCTTGGCATCTTCGTAAGTGTAAACCCTGAGCATCTTAAAACATCTCTACTTTCTAAAACAAATCATTGTCACGCTTGAGTTGGACAATCATTTACACAAAAGTTTATCGTTATTTACCTGGGAAATTGAGGTAGGGTTGTGTGCCTCACCGGTGAGTTTCCTGCATGAAACAAATACTAAGAACAGAGCATGTAAACCAGTTCCGCTTAGAAAAGCTTTTTGACGTAAAAGTAAAGCGGAATAAAAGAAAAATTACGTTGAAGTAGTCTAAATGAAGACAATTTTCTCAATCTGTACCGTTTAATCATCGCCATGGTTGCATTAGCCAGTTATCTACAAACAAACTAACTAATATCTAAACAGGAAATTGAACTTTGAGGTGGTGTGCCACCAATGATTCTCCTGTGTGAAACAGGTACTGAGAACAGATCCTGCAAAGTGTTTCCTGGCAGAATAACTGTCTGGTATAGAAGTTAAATAAAGAGAACAGAAAATAATTTCTTAGTAGTTAAAGTGAACACTTTCGTATTGCTTTTCGCACTGCAACAAGTACAATATTTTTGACATTTTAACACAGCTTTACTTTAAACATTTGGAACTGTCTCTTTAAGCTGGACTGGAGTTATTCATTTATAGTTCAAAATTAGTTTGGGAATGTACACCTTCCTTTCTTGTTTCTTAAAATAGGTCCAGGTTTGAGCTCTGGAAAACGACGGGGGTTAATGGGTGGGAAAAGTGCCAGGTTCGCATTAAGCTGAGAGCCGACCATAGAAAAGAAGGTCAAGGCTCACCAATTTTCGATCTTAGGCCATACCACTATGTTTATAGCTCCTCATACTGGATGTTGTCATTGACTCCAACATTTGCTGCGGCTAAGAGCCTGGGCTTATAGGTGCGAGTGAAAAGGTTAGCAGGGAGACTCAGTTCCCTGCTGTCAGCTTCCTGTTTTTGCGCTTGTGCAGCACTCAGATGGTAAATCGCTGATTTTAGGTATTAAAAAAGCACATTCTGCCCTTAATAATATCAGCAAGACTGTTGTTCTGTCTTTGCATCTCCACGGAAAGGACTGCTGGGCTGTGTACTTTATACATTTTGCTCAGACCAGACGTTTGATGCCGTACACTGGCTAAGACGCTAACAGGAAGCGCATAAGTAACTAAGAAGTTAAAACCGAACAGGCAGCTGCAGACTCAGTGGTATCAAAAACTTGCTATATATTATCATTTCATCCCTTTTTTTCCCTCTGTTTTGTACTTTAAACAAAACATTTCGTACATACAGTATGTTGTTGTGGTTTCAATCAACGTTTAGACTCTTTGATTCTTGTGCAACATGACAGATTGTGACCTCTGATCAAATCAAGTTATCAGCTGGACTCCTAAAACCAGATTTCTTGACAGTAGATCAAGCATTAAACACAGAAAATTTGCATCAAGCCAATAAGTGCTGGCTTGACACATGGTCGGTGTAAAAAGTCCTAAAAATATAAAGAACCATTTTATATCTAACAAGTTTAGCTTTGAAACAACCGAAGCAGCAAAGGAGCTAGGTGACCAGAGCCAGTTTCCATGTTTTCCTCTGTATTTATGTAGTAAATACTTCAAACTGAAGTATATCGGCTTTCTCCAACAATTGAAAACACGGGTAGGTTAATTTGTCCTAAAATAACCTTAGGTGGACACCCCACGACTTGCTGAGGTAGCCTCTAGGTACAGCTAGCCTTAACATTAGACAGACGTTAGAGGATATCTAAAATGCCCATCCACTGGTTAATATTTAACCAAAATCTGGGTTGGCAAAATAACCCAGAGGTTAAGTGTAGGAAAAGACCATCTCTGTGGCCAAACCGAACCAGACGTGTTTTAAAATCCGTGATTTTACATAAATACATGCTAGTTAATGCGCCATTAAAGTTTCCCTGGAAAAGTGCACCCCCCCCTGCTTTGGGAGGAAAAGCGTTTTCTGGGAGAAGCTGATTTCAGTCATTATGTCATTAGGATTTTTCAATCTATCATTTTTATTGTTTTACTGCCAGGAAGTGCGGCCACGCCAGTGCCAGAGAACCAGAATCCATCATTTTAATGTTCTGATTACCTCTGAACGCAGCTCACGGAACAGAAGTTTGAAAACTTCTTTCCAATTGGCATTTCATTTGCGGAGACCGAAAGGTTTCCATTTTGGGCTATTGTAAAGTAAAGTCAGTAAAACAGTGACAAAGAAAACACATTAAAGACTGCATATAAACTCAGTTAATATAAAAATAGGTTTCTTTTTTTTTTTTTTTTTTTTTTTTACAAATTATTATTATTTTTTAAATTTGCACATGATTTAAAGAAACTCAGTGTTTTTGTTGTTTTGCAGTTTTCTGAAGGTTGTCGCAGATTAGAGGAGCGTAGAAGTTGAAAGTTGCTTCTCCATGTTTGGTTCTGATTCTGGTTGACGCAGAGCAGACCAGAACCAAAACCAGAACACCTGAGAGGTCTGGAAGGTTGATACAACAACAGAATGTCTTTAATGGATTTCAGTGTTAGACAGTTCAGGGATGTATAAACTAACACTAAAGGGACAGTGAAAGCACCTGGTCCTACCTTCCATTCAGCTCTGTGTTTGGGTTGTTGTTTCTTGACGAACCTAGCATGTCCCTAACAAACCCATATGAGCTGTTTTGGCCACATGTCCTAAGGTGTATATGCAAGTATAAAATCACCCGGGGGAAATCAGCCAGGCCTGCAGAGTAGGTGTTAGAAAGATGAAATCTGAAGATACCTCCTATGTTCAGTATTGGTTTTTCTCATGTTTAACAAAGATGGCTTCTTTCACTTCTTAAACCACCTTCCTTTGGGTGAAGACCAAAGACACAGTCTTAAAATATGTTTCCACCTGTTTGCTTAACAGTGGTATGAATAATAAAAAGCCAGGAGCTGCATGAGAAACAGACAAAGCTGAAGACAAATCATGCTATGAGTGTTTTTCTGTGGCTCGGAGACTGCCTGAAAACCTGCACTCACTGATTTGACCCCGGCACTGAAAGGATGACCCAGACGTTTCCCATTTGACATTTAAAGGCTCTCGTAACTCAAGCCAACAACTGGCTATCGGAATGTCGCCACGGTGAGTGAACGCGGTCTTTGATGCCATCAGACGTTAGTCATCGTCTGATGTGAGAAGCTCATGGAAAGCCGCTGTGGAGTAACTTATAAAGGGTGAAATATTGCCATCGGAAAGGTTATTTATAATTTTTAAAAAAGGGAGTTGGGTTGGATACAACCCTTTTAAACAATGATGTATAGATATAGTTGTATGTTCTGCTTGCGGTGTGAGATGAGAGCATTGTCTTCTGTCAGCTGTTACCCCAAACTTAAACTTTTTCATTCTATTCATGATAGAATAAAAAAGCCATCAAAACTGCTGCTGCTGGTTTGATGGCAGCAGCAGCAGGAAAAAAAGCTGGGAGAAACTGGTAGCTTATCCTCTTTATGAGTCATAATTTTTAATCTTTCCTGATAATTGTAGACGTTTATGTCAACTATAGACCTCAGCGACTCACTGCTTCTAGAGACTAAGAACTGGTGCTGCAATAACCGGTGGAGAGCGCCATTTCTTTGTGCAAAAAATAACAGGTAAAAAGGAGAAACACATTTGGACAGTGGGAAAAACAAGGATTTGATCCATTTTTCAAGTTTTCCCAACTAACAAAAACGGGGAGGTCTGTAATTTTTAAACTTGCTGCTCCTCAACCGTTAGGACCAGAATCTGAACAATAATCCAGAAAATTATATAGTACAATTTAGAAATACTTTTATTTAATGAAATACACATTTCATCACCTAGCAACCAGGAAGAATTCTGGCTCTCTCAGATCTATTAGTCTGTCTTCCTATCCTCTGCTGATTACCTCTAGTGATGCCACTGATTTGAAGTCGTTGCCTATAAAACAAAGTTAAAAAAAAAAAAGGACACCTGTCCACAGCATCCACCACCTAGCAAACAAGTCAACCCAATCCCAGTACAAGGCCAAGAAACTCATAGCAACAACGGAGCCTGGCAACGTCCACTCGGCTGCAACCACACTCACCCAGATGAGCAACGCCCCTCCACCACCGGGGGCAGAGTAGCACTACAACATAATTTTACTCAAGTAAAAGTAAAAGACTATTTGGTAAAAAGTCTTTTCAAGCACTGAGTAACTGGTCAAATTATCTAGAATTTAATATTTAAGAACTGTATAATCAGGCGAACCAAAATATGAAGTCAAGTTAAAATTTTGGTGCTTTAAGGACAAAAATAACAATAATTCAAATAATTTACAAAAAAATAACAAAATCAGGCAAAAAATTTTTTTTTTTCAAAATCAGTTTTTGTCAATATAAAACTTTAACAAAAGCTGTAGGTGTGTGTCTGTGTCTGGTGAATTTTTGGTTAAAACCTGTTTGTTCTTCATTCAGTGAAGGTAGAGAGTCCAGTAAGATTAGGAATACTGCATAATAAAATGACTCAAGTAAAAGTAAAAAGTACAGCATAGTAAAAATACTCCTAATATATTTTTTGTTTCAAAACAGTTACAAGTTTTCAAGAAAGTTACTCAGAAAAATGTAATTTGTACACCCCTTTTACATCTGTTTGTATGTAGAGTTAGAAGACGTCAGCCAGAGAGATGTTGGAGTTGAGGACATGATTCTGAATTCTGACTTATTGAGTTTTATTTGTAAAACATTTTTTAAACTCCCATAATTACCTTGTACTTCATGCGTTGCATGTGCTGCTTTGTGTCGTCTGTAGCATAAAATCTGGATTTTGCTCAACTATTTCTAGTTGTAAGAAAGAGAAACCTTCGTGTGGCATAACACTTTGACAGTGACAAATTTTCCAAATGCAAAACAAGCAGGCTCGAAGAAGCCACTCAAAGAAAAGCCTTGCATTTTATTCTCAGATGATGCAACCCATCTATCATCGGTTCCAGTTGAGCAAGCATGAGAGCAAATTAGAACGAGTCAATATTAGCAGGAAGGAGGAAGTCCAGCACGCAGCCAAGTACTCTGTCATAAGCAAAAGGTTAGCCCAGGCTGATATTTATGCCTTTTGATTTTGGATTTTGAGAAATCAGTTCAAACAACCGCTAGACATACTTATGTCTTAGGGGATGGCTTTCTGCACAAAACGTATGAAGGTCATTTTCAGCTCCCCGCTGCGGATTTCCACCAAGCTTTTATTCAGACACGCGTCAACCGGTGAAGCAAAGAGCTGAAACTTTTGTAGGCGTGTGATCGAGTGCTTTTCTGGAGACACCTGGCTGCTCTGGCTAGTCTATTCATTAAACTGCCTTAATGGCCTCTTGTGCTTCAAGATCTATCATGTTGCGATAATGGCTTTTAGGAGGGAAGGGTGCGTTTAAATGCTTTCTACTGATTGGGAAAGTCAGCCCGTTTCTGGGCACCAGAAACGCAACAGTTTAAAACACCTTGTTAATTTTATTGTCATGTTAGCTGAGTCATTAACTCTCGGACTCAGCTGCTAGCGAGGGAGCTGTAACATAGGAAAATAAAGGTTAATGGGTCAGGAGTTTAATAGTCTATTGTCTGCTAACTGCTTTGAATTTCACAGGAGAAAAATAAATCCGGAGACAGACTTTGTGGAATTTTCCTGGCTCTGCTTGCTGACGTTTTACTCAACTTAATCAGTCAATTATTCACACCGGATTATTCCCTGGAAACAGACTACGGAAGTAAATAAAATTGTGAAAATGTCGACCGTTACTTAAAACAGTTTTTTTTTACTGAAGATAACGCAATATTTTAAATGTGCGTAGTTCTGTTGACAAAAAGCTCCTTCCCAGTTTCACTGGAAATTGAGCCATCTCGAGTCGACCTGAGAACCAGGAATTTTCAACTCCCTGCTTTGCTGCAGAGGCAGAAATAAATAGCGGGCTCTTGGGTCTGGGCCAGGTTGTATAACCGCATAACGTTTAACTTTCTATAAATACCACCGGATGCGGTCCAAGTTGATCAAGTGTGATTGAATCTGAAATGACTCCAAAGAAGAGTGCCAAGTTTCCTTAAGATACTTTGGAAGAGCTGCTCGTCTCTGCCCAGCTTCTGACGGAGCCGCCGGCCTGAGTCACTCTGCATAGGCTGCATAACAGCAGCCATGCAATAATAATGGCTCCATTATTAAGAAACGCAATTAAAAGGGCAGTGCTGATATGGTTAGTACTCGAGACCGGTCTTGGTCTCGAGACCATTTTTTGATGGTCTCGGTCTTGTCTCGGTCTCGGGCGCTGAGGACTCGGAATTTTATTGCAAGACCAGTCAAGACCGCAACTGTGGAAATATCTCTAAACTTACAGCAAACTGTCCAGTTTATTTGTTAACATGTTTGTTTTCAGTGGATGCAAAATGCACCAATTAAAATCCAAGCAATAACGTGACTTACCAATTACGTGTTTCTGTTATTCACCCCTATTTCCCCCCCCTCCCTTTGCTGGAGATAGGCACCAGCCCCCCTGCTGATCCCACTAAGGACAAGGGTGTTAGGAATGGATGGATAAATAAAGCACAGGAACGAAAGAGCACGCAGAGCATGCGCATTGCTCTTTGATTGTTTTCGTTCAAAGTGGCAGCTGTAATGTCTGCCATCATGCAGTGGGAGAGAGGGTGAGAACTTGTGCTTGGTTACTTCGTGCTCTTTGGTCAGTGTTCATAGTTGAGCGTTGTTTACCGTCAGGGCATTGCCTCAATTGCTATGTTTAATGGTGCAGACAGTGGTGACTTCTGACATGAATGATATGGACAAATGCCCAGGGCATTATCTTTTTAGATAAGCAGAACGATGACCTTGCTCTGCTTTTAATATTGGTTAAATTTATTTCAGCCCTAAGTATTTAATATCTAGGTGTTTTTATGGGAATGTGAATTTTTCAGATCAATTTGATTAGCAATTTTGATCATATTTCACATTTTATTGTGCCATGTACCGTGGGGCGCTGGTCTTGGTCTTGACTCGGTCTCGACTTCCCTCGGTCTTGGCCTTGACTTGGTCTTGGGTTAGGTGGTCTTGACTACAACACTGGTTAGTTACTTAAACAGGATTTTTCAACTTGTTACTGTTCTGGAATATATATTGTAAAAATATATATTTAAGATATATATTTAACCAAGGCATTGTGCACTCAGCTTCACAAGCATAAATATCTCCGTCACATTTAAAAAAAAAAAAATTATCGTACACACAAAATTAGAAAAGTATTGATCCACATGAAGCTGTACAAATATGCCACTGTGCGTTGTTTTAAATATGCCAAACCTATAGGGGGCAGTATAGCACAAAGCTAAAAACTATCAGAATCTTTAAAAACAACCAGGACTTCCTGTAAGGAATTAAATATGGCGCCAGGAGGTTCATTGGTGTGGACAAGTATAGTTTAACAGCGTATTAGAATATGAAGTTATTAAAACACAAGACGTTGTCGACTGGGACTTGTGTCAAATCAGGTGTGTGACATCACTTGTCACAGAGTGTACTGTGACAAATGGTCCTGCGCAGAGGGTACTGCGTGGGACCCTAAATCTCAGTTCTTCCATGTCTGCACGTAAACACGACTACAAAGTTTTCTCAAATCTACACTTTGGTCGGAGTTTTCATAATTAATAATTTTTAGTGATATGAAACAGAGCTTTTGTGTGGATGAAAGTCCAAAACACATAGAAGTTCAATTTTGTCCCATAGGTTACATTAATAAAATCCTAGATCCTTAGTGGAAATGTTAAATTACTTCCCCAAGCCAGTATGGAGGTTGGAGAATAAAAGTTATCTTAAAAACACATCCTGAGCATTACTTAAGATCCCTAACCTTACCCTACTAAGATAAGTAAGCTTTTATAGATCTGACACTCTGATGAATTGCTTTTATTCAGATAATCATAATTTTCATTAAATATAATAAATCTTTACTATCCTAATCTCACTGTTTTTTAAATGTATCATGCAACTATTGTGCAACATAAGCTGATTAATTCAGTTCAGAGAATGTTTATCAATGTATGGCTGCATTTAATAACCTAAGTACTAGTTTATTATGACAATTATTAGATTAATACCAAGAAGTAATTATATATTTTTCCATGTATTTTTGCAATTCTTGTGGCATATAGAAAGCAATATCCTGAAATATTTATCAAATTTCTAATCATTGGGCCTCAGCTTTGGTCTTGGTCTTGGAAGAAACGGTCTTGACTCCATCCCTGATGTTAAAGGAGATGTACTAAAACAATCGTCACTCACAATATTGACGGATTTAAAGATTTAATATTAACGAATTTAAAGAACCAGATACATTGCTGTTGCTCGTGAGTTTTGGATTGCATGGTCTACCTCAGTTGTACTCTCTGTCCTTCCAACAATCTTGTGACCCCGTATCTGGTCCAAGATGTCTTCTCCTGGCCGCAGTAATCTTACAATTTCCCACTCTTAGAAGATTTGTATTGGGTTCCTAATCCCAGTGCAGAGAGTTTGGCGACCTGAGGTAAGTGGAAAGAATGGATACAATTTTCAATTCTATTGATAATTGCCTAATAGGTAAAAAAGAATAGCTCTGCTGTCAACAGGTTGTGCGGTGCTTTGTCTTCAGTTTTCTCAAAAGCTAAACCGTATTCAGTATTGGGTTGTTTGTGGCTCCAACTCCAGCCTTTTATTAGAAAACCGTGAAAGGAAATAATGTATTAAATGATTGCCAAGATTGTGTTTTCTATTGTCCCTTTGGCAAGCACTCTGCACAGCTTAAATACAATTCTGCCATATTTCTGCTGGTCAGGTCACTTCATTCATTATTGTGTAATGAATACAAAGTGCCACGACAGGCACTTTTCGTAACCACGAACTCTCCGTGGTGTTTCTTTGGAAGTCCACAACATTTTTAAGTGTCTAACTATCGATTGCTAAAAGGTCTGTTTTTCTCATTTGCTCCTTTTGTCCTGAATAAATGTGGAGTAAATACAAGCAAGGGTTCACATAAAGAGTCCATTACGGCCGCGGGGGCCAGCATTCCTCCCACACTGAAGGCTGCTGATTGATGTTGTGAAGATTCAACGGTTTAACATAATCCACCTAATGTCTGCTGATGAACCGCCTGGAAGCGCGCTCCATCTCCCCCCCTCAGCCCTCACACCCTTGACGTTTCGCATGCTTCCCAAGTGGATGACCTGTCCCTGGACGTTCGCATGACTTCCCCTCAGCTACTTGCACTCCCACTTTAACAAACAGAACATGACCAAGACTGTCAGCACCTGCTTAAATATCTCCCACTTTAACCCGTTCTGGCTAATTTGGATGAACACTCCACTCCAGGTGTTTAAACACTCACCCTGTTCTCCCCTGAGTAAAAAAAAAACAAAAAAAACCACAAAGTGGCACTGGTTCCACCACTTGAACTTACATTTAATCAGGTGGCGAGCCCCCCCTCCGGCCCCCGTTTGTGGTGGCAAGCCACTGATTAGATTTGGAGATTGAGAGCCATTACAGGAGGCTGCAGTTGGATAATGACTTAAGTGCTGTTTCGTCTTCCTTTCCTCCGCAGGAAGGAATTTATCTGGATGGGCCTGGCCTTAACTGACTGGGAAGAGCCCAACGGTGAGCAATGCCATATAGATAGTATCAATCTACAGTGACCCTTTCACCACTCTCCGTCTTACTGTTGGGTTTCTTGAGCACTGGAAAAGCATGAAAACGATGGCTGGCTTTACAGATTGATACATGGAATCTTTCGTTTGTGTTTTTCATTAATATTGTAATACCAGACTTCAGACATTATGGCAAATCTATCCGACAACTGCTGGTAAATTCAAAAACAAGCTGCAAAAACGATTGTTTTCAATGTTTTTGGAATAGTTTTACAATAAGAAAGAAGTAAAAAAAAAAAGTAAAATTTATTTTGATTGTTTATTCATAAATTGTGCAAAGAAGGCGAGCAAGATCATGTAGGGTTTTGTGGAAGGGGATTGGCCACTTTAGGGTAAAATAAATCTATGCTAAAATTCTATGCATATTCTATGCTAAAAATCATAGCATAGATTTTTAGCATCTATGCTAAAAATCCCTAAATTCTATGATTTATAGCATATTCTATGCTAAAAATCATAGAATTTAGGGATTTATTTTACCCTAAAGTGGCCAATCCCCTTCCACAAAACCCTACATGATCTTGCTCGCCTTCTTTGTCATAGAATCATAGAATATATTGATACAAAACAATCGTCTTTGTAGACACAATAACAAGGTATTCTAGAACTAAATAGCTCAAGCAACCCCTTAACAGGAGCAGAGCCAAACATTGTACCTAAGTGACATGAAGCCAAAGATGTTTCTACCCAATTGACTCTCTACGTTAAGTGTGTTCCTGACATTGCAGGAAAATTGACAAATACATTTTTTTCAGCAATTTACTTGAAAGTAGGGTATCCTTATTAGGGATTCTAAGTTACACCTATACAAGGTATTTAAAGGGGCGGTATTATGTCTTTTCTAGGCACATAGTGGCATTTAATAGCACAATCAAGTAACTAAGTCAACTCTAGTAGTTATAAAAATGCCATACGTATCTGTCTCTTTAAAAACTCATGTTTTTTCTGAAACTCTGCCTTCAAGAAGTCATTACAACATGGCTGCTCTATTAACAATTCAACAAAGTTTTACCAGCATTGCACTGAGACGTATCTCCTATAATGAGCTCAGCAGATGTGAGGTGGATGCTTGGAAACTGCAACAACTCAGAGGAGAAGCTTCGTCCTCGAAGGCGGGGCTAGGTCCACCCAGGCATTTTGCACAGCTCAATGGTTGTCATGGAGATTAAAGGTTTTCTCAAACATCGATGAAAGAATCAAAGAAACACTCCAGGTGTGTTTTGGTGACGGAATATAACATTATAACATGACGTAAAGCTGAAAAAGTCAATTTTACATAATACAGCCCCTTTAAGACTAGGTTTTTGCAGATGCCGAGTCTCAATCTGATACTTTGTTAACATCAACGCCATCTACAAAAGCCCAAAATTATTCACATCCCTGTCAGTTTTTGGCTTAAATGTTTGTTTTTTTTCTGACCTGAAGCAATATTTATAATTTTAGAGTGGTCCAGCCAAAACCCAAAATCTGGCAGAGAATCTGTGGTGAGAACTGAGGATTAGGGTAATGGAAGATAGACCTTCCAACCTCAAAGACTTGGAGAGCACCGACAAAGTTAAATCATCAAAATGCCAGCGGGAACAAGAACAAGCTGGTCAGGAGAC
This sequence comes from Girardinus metallicus, assembly GCA_903067095.1. Classification (NCBI taxonomy): domain Eukaryota; kingdom Metazoa; phylum Chordata; class Actinopteri; order Cyprinodontiformes; family Poeciliidae; genus Girardinus; species Girardinus metallicus. The sequence goes on from CAEGAE010002573.1 coordinate 12,797, forward strand.
GTGTTTACTGTATTGCTAATAAAAATGTTTCCATTGACTTGACAAGGATATAGGTATTTTTCAAAATTGATACACAACCTACTTTGTGTTACAGTCTCAGAAATGCCTGTCTCATTTTCTGTGCAATGTTAGTATTTAACGACTCTATGGTCAACATTAGTAGTGTGATTGTGTCCCACTCACTAAACAATGACTACAGATTATGGAGACTGCAATCTCTGCCACCGGGTTTTTCATAACCAAAACCATGCTTGACCCAACCGGAGTTTCTTTAGGTCAGCCTGCTTACAGAATTGGTTAGCTTGGAGAATGACACAAATTTTGCTAGTCCAACACAACTGGTTACAACTTAGGACCATTGTAGAAAGAAAAAAAAGGGTTTTATTCATTTCCAAAACAAGAAATTTCTTGTATATTCCTTAAAGGGGCAGTATTATTTAAAATCGACTTTTTTTGGCTTTCCATCATGTCACAATGTTATTCCCTCAGCAAAACCAAACCTGGAGTGCTGCTTTGATTCTTTCATTCATGTTTCAGAAATCCTTCAATCTCCATGGCAACCATTCAGCTGTACAAAACGCATGATTGGATGTAGGTTCATCTTTGAGGAAGAAACTCCTCCCCTGAGCTGCAGTTTCCAAGCTTCTGCCTCACAGAACATCCCTGCCCTCTCGGCTCCTCCAGACTAGCCAGTTCCACCTGGTGGAACTGTAGATCAGCTGAGCTCATTATAGGAGTGCCTTCTCAGAGCAACGCTGACAAAAATGTTGTTAAGGGGTTAAAAGAGGAGCCATGTTGTGATAATTTCCTGAAGGTGGAGTTTCAGAAAGAGCAGGGGTTTTTAAAGAGACAGAGGCCCAAATTCAAGGTGTTAAATTTCAAAGTCAAATTTCTTTTAAGTCATTTTTGTTATATGTAGCGTTATATAAAGTTGACGCAGTTACTTGATTGCGTTATGAAATGGCACTATGTGCCTGGAAAATACATAATACTGCCCCTATAAAAAGTGGTCAGGTCTCCATTAGGCTCTTACTTATATGGGAAATTGAGGTGGAGAGGCCTCACCTGTAGGCCATAGATCACGTAAAGCATTCCTAGTCAAAGTAAGTCTCTGACATATGTGTGAAAAAAGTAAAAAAAAAAATGTTAGCAGTGCAACTGAAAATCATTTATAGATTTTTTTTTTTACACTGCCTTAGTTTTCATTAGGTAATTACTATTAACAGGAAACACTTCCCTACAGGACGATTGATGGCGGTGCGCCTCCTCCTACCTCTATTTCCCATGTACATCATCGGCCTCAGTGCATCTCATGGCAAATGTAAGAGCAGTTCTGAGTTCATAAAGTGCGTTGGAAAAAGACCATTTTTGGTCCGTTGGGTTAGCCGTTAGCTTCAGCCTACAAGTCCAGCTTTTTACTTGTGAGTATTGAACCTGAGATTGGAAATTGCCCTGAGCTTTCTGCGTATCCCAGATGTGCTCATTACTCTCCCTTTAATCACCCGCTTTGCAAGTTTATTGAAAGCAAAACTGCAACTAGATCCGATAATCAATGCAATGCTAACTTCAAGCTAATGGTTACGTGTAGGTGGGAAGAGTACTAACATTACCTGTCAGCTGAAAGCCATACCTTAAACAAACACATCTGACTGCGGTTAGCTAATAATAGTGTAGCACACTAGCTGTTATTCACCTTCATGTTCCATTACAAGAACATGACATCATTCATTATTTGTCTGGTCAATTAAAAATGATGAGATAATGTTTACATGTGGTCTATGTTGTTGTCCAAAGACTCCAGATGAACGAATTCAGGTCAGAGGTTTCCAGTCTGTATGCTTGGCCCTGTTAAAGTGGTTATAAAAACACAGAGGGAGAATCACATTTGATAAATGTGCGCAGAGCAAGGCTTGCTTGTCCGTCTAATTCTCAATCTGCACGCAAAGGGCGATCGGCTCCTAAAACTTGAAAGCAATTTGGTGTCTCTCTGAAACAGTTTGCATAAATTTCAGTGATGCCTTATGCATTCATTAGAGGTAAAATATACCCACATTCATCTATGTTAACATAAATTTCTGCCTTAAAATTTCAGTGACTAAAGCTGTCCCCTTCATGGAATGAAACAACTACTTAATGCTGAAAGCAGGTGGCAGTTTTGATTATGCAGAAGAAAAAACAAAGCTCCACCTTTGTCTTTACAAAAAGCCTAGGAATTGTCTGGGCTGAATGGTGAATGGTTGCTATGGAGATCGAAGGATCCAAAATCCTTCTGTAGTTCTTAACATGCTTGGAAGTCACAGGCTTTAGAAGTTGTTCTCGGAACGGTCACTATAGCTGCGTTTCCATTACAAAATGTGTGGGAATCTTTTCTGCTAATGTTGAAAAAACACAATTTTGCAATTGAGGTGTTTGTATTAAATAAGAAAGGAAATAAAAAAAATAAATAAAATACACAAGTGAATAACAATTCAGACATGGAGCTAGCACTCATCATTTGTCAGCCATCAGAGAAGACTTAAGCGTCTTATTCAGGCGTTGGTGAAACAAGCGCCTTATACTTTGGAGCGGCTACATATGTGGTGTTTTGGGGAAATTGTAGTCGCCGATTTTAAAACAGAGATATGGATTCAACACGATGGAATGACACACAGCGTTTTATGAACTGTGCAACCAGACATCTGTCCAAAAAACAAACCATTATCCTCCAACTACTTCCTGTCGTCTTCTTCATCGTTTCCGCCAGTAGTAACATCCGGTTATTGATCACATGACTCAAAATGCAGTGTTGCTGTTGCAGTTTTGTGAAATGCAGCTATTTCGGTACGGCTGAAAAGCTAATTAATTCTAGCGCAAAAACCTTTTAGCAAAGAACTTAAAAAAAAAAATTATTTTAGTCTTTTCATTAAGCAAAATGTATTTTTGTAATTTTAATCTGTGCAATTTTATGGTTAATGGAAACACAGCTAATAGAGAATAAAACAGAATGGAAATGTCCTTTATTGTCCCTCAGAGGGGAGATTCAGGGCTACTGAAGTCAACTGAACCCAAACACAAAATTCACATCAACGTAGTACATTTTCTTTAAACGTGTGTTGACAATTAGTAGCAAACCAATATTATTGCTTTACTGAGAATAAAACATCGGATTGTGAAATTTGTATGTCATAGCATTTTGTTTATATTCTTAAAATAAAACTAATATCCT